>CAUYSK010076810.1:0-82276 GCA_963575035.1 Avahi laniger
TCGGCCTCCCAAAGTGCTAGGATTACAGGCGTGAGCCACTGCGCCCGGCCTTTCTTATTTTTTAATCAGATTATTTGTGGTGTTTTTTTGCTATTGAGTTGTTTGAGTTTCTTGTATGTTCTGTTTATTAATCCCTTGTCAGGTGGCTAGTTTGCAAATATTTTCTCAAATTCTGAAGGCTTATTTCACTTATCTTCACTTTTATTTTTACTGTTTCCTTTGCTATGCAGAAGCTATCTAGCTTGATGTAATCCCATTTGTCTATTTTTGCTTTTGTTGCCTGTGCTTTTGAAATATTACCCCAAAAAATCTTTGCCCAGACCAATGTTCTGTAGTATTACCCCAATGCTGATTTTGATTTTAATTTATATACTTTTGCTGCAATAAATCATAACCATAACTGCTCAAGTTCAAGAGTGTTACTGACCTCACAACTCACAACTATATGTTATCTATGGCTGCATAACAAATCACTCCAAAATTTAGGAGCTTAGAACAATACACATTTACTATCTCACAGTTTCTGTGGGTCCAGACTCTAGGCATGCCTTAAATGAACCCTCTGCCTCAGGGTCTCTTACAGTGGTTTCCAACCTTTTTGGCACCAGAGACTGGTTTCATGAAAGACAATTTTTCCATTGATGGGGGATGGGGAGGGGCGTGGGATGGTTTCAGGATGATTCAAGTGCATTATGTTTATTGTGTATTCAAACCTCTCTGCTAATGATAACCTGTATTTGCAGTTGCTCCCCAGCTCTAGCATCACCACCTCAGATGATCAGGCATTAGATTCTCATAAGGAGCACAACCTAGATTCCTCGCATGTGCACTTTACATTAGGGCTTGCCCTCCTATGAGAATCTAATGGCCCCACTGGTCTGATAGGAGATGGAGCTCAGACAGTGATGCTAGCAATGGGGAGCAGCTGTATATACAGATGAAGCTTTGCTCACTTGTTCTATGCTCACCTCCTGCTGTGTGGCCTGGTTCCTAACAGGCCACTGAGTGTCCAGCTACCTGGGGTTGGGGTCCGCAGTTTTACAAGTCTACAAGCAAGGGATGAATTGAGATCATGGTCTTATTTGAAGGTTGAAATGTTTCCAAGGACATTCACATGGTTCTTGACGGGATTTATTTTTTGAAAGCTTGTCGGACTGAGAGCCTCAGTTTCTTACAGGCTGTTGGCTAAAGTCAACTCTTAGTTCCTTGCCATGTGGGCTTCTCCATAGGGTAGCTCAGCACATGGCATTTTGTTTCATCAGAGCAGGCATATGAGAAGAACAAGATAGAGCATGCCAGCAAGGTGAAAGTCACAGACTCTTGTAGTCTAATTTTGGAATTGACATCCCATCTTTTTGCCATATTCTACTAGTTAGGAGCAAGTCACTAGGCTCAGCCCACACGTGAGAGGGGATTGCACAAGGGCACGAGAAAATGAGGATTAGTGGGAGCCATTTCAAAAATGTTCCCACCACAAACTCTTAAAGTATCTTATGAGGACCAAAAAATAATGGCTATGAAAATACTTAACATAGAGGTGTTTTTGTAATGATTAGTGTTATTAGTCCACAAAGTAGAGTTTTTTTAAATTTTCTAATTTGAATTCCTATTTTAGTAAATATCCTGTTTCTCCCATCATATTTTATAATTGGAAGTTGACTAGGCTCTGGCTAGTTTCCCTCTGGGGATTAGAGAGAGCCATGCCAAACCCCTGCACACTGTGGGCTGGATGTAATTATTTCTAGTGTCAGGCACTGCAGATTATAACTGCCTGGACGTAGAAAATTGATTTCTCATTATTAATCTTATTTGTTTTGTCACTAAGTCTGTTTCAGAGCCAACCACTTGCTGAACTGATGAGAACCACACCTTTTCTGTTAAGCCAGTTCCTGTGGTCAGCCTTCTGTGAAAGTACCACTCCTGACACAGGACTTAGCCCTCCCTAATTAAAGTATTCGTGTGTGTGTGTGTGTGTGTGTGTGTGTGTGTGTGTCTGTCAGGGTGGGAGATGTTGGCTAGGCTATACCATGCCATATCCCACCCTATTCTTAACCAAGATTCTAGAATTAGACCATTATGCCTTGTGGATGACCACAGCATTTTTAATGTTTCAGAGAAGAATAGGATAATTCAGTGAAATTTTATATGTATATGTATATATATGTGTGTGTATATACACACACACACACACACACACATACACACACAATGTGTGTGTACATATGTATGCGTGTGTGTATATGGTGTGGAGACAGAAGTATGGGCATTGAAGAAAAATAATCAGTGGTTCTGAAACAAATTTTTATGCACATCTTAATTGGAAAATTCAACTATGGAAGCTAAGAGTGACTATGAAGTTGGAAAGATTACTTAGCAAAGAAAAATATAATGATTAACAGCTTTTCTATAAAGACTAAATTCAGCTTCCTGTTCTATTGGAACTTTGTCATTTTTTAGGTCAGTTTCATTAACCTTGCTCTATTTTGGTCATGCTAGACAATTGTTCTCCACAGCAGAACAGGAATTTGTAATGTGCAATAGTTTATTGAGTCAGTTACATAATTTTACCTTTACATGCATGTGGAGCTCCTTATTCCCACTAGTAATCGTTAAAGCATAATCCTCTATGAGTTTAAATTCTACCCAGATTGCATAGCTTCTTTTGGTTTGTTGAATAATTTCAATTTTAATAATGCCCTACAGTCCCAGCTCAAATTTCATAACATTATTTCATATAAACTGAAAGCAAGTTCCTGATTTTTTAAGTTATAAATGATGAGGGTTCAATCTTTGGCAAGGCTTTAAAAATGTTTGCAAGGAGATTTTCTAATTCTGTTACTCACTGCCTGGCTTTGCCTTTCTGAATTTACTATTACAAGGGTCATATAAATGATGGTTCATTATGGAAGTGTACATATGACTAAGAAATGAAAAACTAAATCCTACAAGAATCTTTTCCACCTTTCAACAATCCAAGCCAGGTTACTCCACTAGACAAGCAATGGTTACCAAAATGTGAATGATACTAGGAAGAAAACAGGATCTACCCTTCTAGCAAATTTCAAGTAGGTATACAATGTGGTATTATTAACTATAGTCACATCATTGATCATTAGATCTCCAGAACTCATTTATTTTGCATAACTGAAACTTTGTACTCTTTAACCAATATTTCCCCATTTCCTCCTTCCCCAACCCCTGGCAACCACCATTCTACCCTCTGCTTCTATGAATTTGTCTTTTGGATTCTGCATATCATAGAGATACTTAAAATAAGCATCAGATTGAACATATTAAATATATAAAATTATTATTTGTCAATTATACTTCAATAAATCTGGAAAAAATTAAAAAGATGGTGAAAATTTGATAAAAAAGATGCAAAGAAATGTTCTTGAAAAGATCAACATCCAACACTGCCTTCACATGCCTAATATTGTGTGTTCTAAGATAGCTCCTAAGATTCCCACTTCTCCTCCACTACCCTGCCCCAATGCACTGTATAAATCTTTCCTTGAGTGTACATGGAGAATGTGAATGTCGATGTCACTTCTGTGATTGGATTACATTATACGGAAAGGTGAAGGGATTTTAGCAGATGTGGTTAAGGTCCCAAATCAGTTTATCAAAAGGGAGATTATTATGCCTAGGCTTGGCATAACCAGTTGAGCCCTTTAAAAGGAGTTATAGAGGTCAGAGGCTTAAATAAGCAAATTTTCTTTCTCTCTGCTTCTGGCTTTGAAGAAACAAGCTGCCATGAATTCTGCAGCTGTAAGAAAATGAATTCTGCCAACAACCACACAAGCCTGGAAGAGGACCCTCAGCCTCAGATGAAACCATGGCCCCAGCTGACACCTTGATTTTGGGTTGGTGAGACCCTGAGCAGAAGACCCACCTAAGCTGTGCTCACACTTTTGACCCTCAGGAACTGTGAAGCAATAAATGTATACTGTTCTAATCCACTAAGTTTGTAGTAATTTGTTATACAGAGTAGATAACAAATACAGATTATGGTACCTGGAAGTGGGGTGGTGCTGTAAAAAATTACCTAAAATGTAGGAGTTGCTTTAGTACTAGCAGTAGGTAAAGGCTAGAATAATTTTGAAGAACATGATGGAGTAATGTAAATAGCCTTGATCAGATTGTTGGAATTATTGATCATAGGAATGCTGCTAGTGGTAACTCAGAAAGCAGTAAGGAATATGTTATTAAAACCTGAGAGAAAGGAGATTCTTGATAGGCAGTTGTAGAAAACATAGTGCAGTTATCTAGAAAAAGGAATTTGCAGACAATGAAATTGCTTATGTAGCTAAGGAGGTTTCCAAAGTGTTGAGGCTGCTGCCTGGTTTCTTCTTGCTGCTTATTGTAAAATGTGAGAAGGGATAGAAATATTAAGGAGGTAATTGTTAAACGAAAGGAACTTTAGGACCAGATGATATTAAAAATTTCAGCCTCTACAGATGGCAAAAGATGGTAAAAGTTAGAAATAGCAGCTGAACATGTAATAAAGAAATGGCTGAGTACATGACTGTTCAAACTTTTGCTAAAACATCTGAAAGATCAAAAGGTGAGAATCAGTCACATAAAAGGTCATTTCATGGAAATTTAGTGTGTGCTTCACAGATACCCTCAATCAAACCAGAGGTCCTCTAGGAAACTTGAGGGCATTGTCTCTTAGACATCTCATCAGGAGCCAAACATAGAGAAGGTATTATCTGGAAAAAAAATGTTGGTTTGGCTTTTGTTTAATGGAGTGAAACCCAGTGAAATCCATGCAAGATCATCATCATTCTTGAGAAAATTATTTCAGCAGAAACACTTCCACCTTGGACTAAAAGGGATAGAGAATAATAAATGAATGAAGGTTATCAGAATCCCAAGCTTATACTGGCAGTAATCAAACTAATAAAACTACTGTATTCAGCTGAAAACATATCCTTTCATATGAAAGGAATTATGACTCAGTGGGTAAAACCAAGGATGCTGAGAATAGAACTAAAAGCCAGGGAGGATTATTTCTAGACTTTAAAACCTTATCAATGAGCTCTGGCTGGATTTCGGCAACTGCTATGGACCAGTGAATCCTTTCTACCTTCTATTTTCTCCCTTTTTGAATTGGAATGTTTGTAGCTGCTATCATATGTCTGTCCTACTGTTGTATGTTGGGTACATTGGGGCCAAATAACTTACCATTTTAGTTTTACAAGTGTGCAGATGGACAGGATTTGAGCTGCAGGTGCTCTACTTAACAGTATATCTGGGAGCCTCTTGCTCACCTGTATTTGATTTAGATGATGAGATTTTGGACTTTGAGCTGATGTTAAAGAGAATGAGACTCAGGAATCTTTGGAAGGGGCAAATTATTTTGTAGGTGTGAGGAAAGTGATTTGTTAGGAGCTAGAGAGTGGACTGTTTTAAAATTCTAAGATGGCTCTTAAGAATTCCACTCTTTGGCATAAAAACTCTGTGTAATACTCTCCTTTGAGTGTGGAAAGGAACTGTGAATATGATGGATGGCACTCTCATTATTAGGTTACATTATATAGTGAACCCGAGGGATTTGTCAGATATGATTAAAGTTAATCTAAAGGAATATTGTCCTGGGTGGACCTGACCTAATCAGATGATTCATTAAAAGAGGGTCTGGAGGTCAGAAAGATTCTCTGAATTGTCTTAACAAAGTAAGCTTCCATGTTGTGAGCGAGCCATGTGGCAAGGACCTAAGTGTGGCATTAAGTGGCTGAGAGCAGCCTCAGATGATAGGTAGCAAAAAAATGGGAACCTCAGTCTTACAAATTCAAGGAAATGAATTCTGCTAAAAACCATGTAAGCTTGGAAGAGGACCCTGAGGTCCATAATGGCATGTGGCCTGGCCAACACCTTGATTGCAGCCTTGTGAGATTTTGAGCAGAGGACCCAATAAGACCACGTCTGTGTTCCTGACCCATGGAAATTGTGAGATAATAAATGTGTGCTGTTTAAAGCCTCTGCATTTGTGGTGTAGTCATTACACAGCAATATATAACTAATTCTGTACCAGTCAGTGTTGAGCTAAAGGAGCAGAATCAGTAGGATATGGTTTTGAAATTTTGGAGGGTTGGCTAAGGAAGTCTGAAATCTGTAGGACAAGCGGGCAGAAAGGGACAATCATAAGTCATTTATCAGATACATGTGCTGAAAATGTCTTCTGCTCTGTGGTTTGTCTTTTCATCTTTTGGAAAAATAATTTTTGTTTCTTTAAGTTTAGTGCTTGTTGTGTCTTTTTTATGATATTTTTGCCTAGTCTAATGTAATGAAGCTAGTCACCCATGTTCCTTCAAAGAGCTTTATTATTTTACCTTTCACATTTAGATATATGCTCCATGTGGGGTTTAATTTTTTGTATTTTATGAGGAAGTGGCCATATTGATTATTTTCAAAATGGATATCTGGCACCATTACTAAGAAGAATGTAGTTTTTGTTTTGTACTCCAGTGATATACTTGTCATAAATTTTTCCTTTGCAATATAAGTATGTATCTATTTCTAGAATCTCTATAAGGTTCCATGGGTCTGTTTGTCTATGCTCTTGTCAATATCACACTATCTTAATATCTATGGCTTTATAATATACATTGATAAATGCTATGTATATGTCTCCAGCTTTGTTTTTACTTACGATTTCCTTGCTTATCATTGGCCTTTTTAATTTTCATTAAATTTTAGAATTAGCTTGTCAATTTCTAAAAAAAGATAATTCTGAGACTTTTTTTGGTTTTTCATTGAATGTAAAGATTGATGTGGGGATACTTGGCATCTTTATAATATTGAGTCTTCCAATTCACAAAAGTGTTACATCATTCCATTTATTTAGATATTCTTAAATTTTATCAATATTTTATTTTATAATTTCTAGTATTGGGTCTTATAATATTCTTTTTAGATTTATTCACAGATATTGTTTATATTTGATGCCACTATAAATTTTGTCATTTTAAAATTTTATTTTCTATGATATTATTACTTATATATAGTTATTCAATATAGTATATATTGACTTTATATCCAGTGATCTTGCTAAGTTCATTTATTACTTCTAATAGTTTAGCTTTAGGTTCTTTTGGATTTTCTACAAATGCACTCATGAACTGTGTGCAGGAAGCAGCTGCATTCTAAGATACCAACCATTAGGAAGCAAATGATCATGCAGCGTTATTTTGATCTGTGTCTCTTTTGTGTGTGTGTGTGTGTGTGTGTGTGTGTGTGTGTGTGTGTTGAAACATAGGTACAGATAAAATTAAAATAACTATAAGAAAATCCTACAACTCTGTACTAATAAAGTAAAATCCTTAATGAAATAGGGGCTTTTGTAGGAAATATACATATTCCAAAATTGATCTAAGGATTTCTGGTAGCTTAACAAAAAAATGAATTTGAAGACACACTGAGTACTGTAGTCTCACCATTCATAGTGAGCCCACTTAGGTGAACAGGAAGCTTCCTTTTTTGTTGTTTTTGTTGTTTTTTTTTTGGATACAGACTGGCATAGATGCTCTTGCTCCTACCTTGCCACCCTACTACGGTGGTATATATGTTAACATTTGAGGGCAGAACATTTCTCACTGTAATGGTAGCTGTGGTGCATATAGATCACCTATGCCTGACCAAGTATAAGGAAATGGAATGTCTGAGAATTGTGTACCCCCTACCATGACTTTTTTGGATAAAGTGTAAAAGTGCATATTTCAGTATAAGTATGTTTATGCAATATAAGGGCTATATTTATTCTAAAAAAAAGTATTGTTTGCCTAAATTTTAAATTTAACTGAGTTTTCTGTATTTTATCTCATAACGCTAATTACATGGCGGTAGTAGTGTATCTTCTGTGCTTTATAGACACTACACCAAATACCCTCTTTCTTATTTCCAATTTTGTGTATTTGTATTTTGTTTACTTTTCATTGATAAGCTAGCTAACATTTGATTTTTTAAGTGTCCATGTGTACTTTATTCACACCCTAACATTTGATTTTTAAACATATATTTGTCTTGTTTTCAAAATTCCATCCATAGATTTAATTAATTGTATTGTTTTTACATTATCTATTTCCTTTCTGCCTGTATTTTGTTCATTCCTCTCTTCTCTCTCTCTGTTTCTCTTTCTTTTCTTATCTGTTGTTTTATTTCTTACTTCCATATTTGCAGGCTTAATTCATTTTTAAAAATTTTCATTCAATAAGTGTTTCCTATCATAATTGCTTCAATATATATTTGTGTATTTATTTCAGTTGAGTTTTTATATTTTTCAAATTTCTTTACTTCCAAGTACTTTGCTTTTGCACTTTTTCTTTTCCCCAGATTGAGCCTGAGTTTAACTTTTAAGGGGGTAATTATCACATTAACTATTTATTTATCCCTTTTATTTACCACAATACATAGAGATAATTTTAGTATTAATATTTAGTGTTCCAATCCATAAAAGTGGTGTGTACTTTCATTTATTAGCTATTCTTAAATTCTCTCAATGTTTTATAATTTCCTATACTGGAAATTATACTTTTACTGTTACTGGAAATTATAGTGATGATTCTGATTATTATATCTATGCCATGGATAGTGAAAATTGTTAGAAAAATTTCCTGTCTTTGGTCAATATTATTAAGAATAGATGACTTTCTAATTACTTCTTAAATAAGATTATACTTAAAAAAACCCCTTTAATATCTCTAAAATTAATGCATACCTTTTAATAGTACTGTCTTTGGTATCATCGTTTGCTTACAATAATAGTCCCCAAAACAGCAGTTAATATTTAGTTATTGCCTAGATATGGAATGAAAAAGAAAAAATCTACCAGGTTAGTTTTCTTTATATGAAAGTAAATCTATTTTTCTTCTTCCCTTTTTCATATATTATTGGATATGACTTTATTGTTTTCAAACCTCTTTAATCTGATTTTATAATCACTGAAACAGAGCACAGAAGGATTTGTATTGTTCTTATAAGTGAACCAAGGTGGGGGTCTGCCTAAGGTATCCTGGTATTAATAATTATCACATAATATTATAGTGTCTGCTGTAGCAGCCTGTTTCATGCCACTGCCCATATAATTTCAGGAGCTAGTTCTTCGAGCAATTTTCAGCAACACAGTATAAAGATATTTCTCAGAAACAAATGATTAGAGACTAACACTCTGCAAATTCATGGCTCAGCTGCTTTTGTTTTTGATTTTTTTTTTAATTTTTATTTATTTATTTTTTTGGTTAACTAGATCGCTGTACTTAAAATTATATCCTTTCCTGGGCTCACAGCTGGTACTGCAAACACTGCTAATTGGAGAGACTGAAGTGTGAAACTAAAGATATATGTTGTCATTTTACTCAACAGTTTCCAGAAAATGTATTGCAGGTAAATCAGCAGGTGTTAGCAAAGCTTTCAACAAAGTACACATGAGCATATTAAGTCTCATGATGGATATGTTTCCCTGCTGTAGCAAAGCAAGCATCTGACGATTGTAGCCATTACTAGAGCAGCATAGATTCGTCATGCTGAAAACAAATGGGACTTTTCCCTTATGCAATTTTGAATGTTTTGATTGATTTTGGGATAATAGCCCTCTCAATTCCTTCCCAACTTTTTTCTCCTTCAACATTTTGTTCCCTTCTCTTAGACCTAAGAGGAATACCAAATATCTCCTGTTAAATAATCTCAAAATATAATGTTTAAATGGCTTTCACTGTGTCCATTACACTGAAGGAACTTGATATATGTGTGTCTTTTGACCAAATAAATAAATAGATAATCATACTTTAACTTATTTTGTTGTGCATTCTGACATCTCAATGAGATAGACACATTCAAAATCAGGCAATTAGATATTTAAGAGGAAAGAAAAGAGAAACCTCATTAAGATTCCCTTGGGATCCAGTTTGTTATCCACCTATGTGATAAGATTTTTCTGTTCCAAACCTTTATAACCATTTTTAACTTCCTATTGGAGACATCACTAATTAACTTTTAACTTACAAGAGACCCAAATTAATGACAGTGCTGGTTTTATCCCTGTGACAATCTTGATTTATTTTCTATTCTTTTCTTCCTTGCTCCATATCCTAGGGGAACAAATTCTGTAAAAGACAATATCCAGGCTCTCTTGATTTCTGGCTTTTGTTTGGTTTTGGTCAGTCATATGCATTGACAAAAGGTGGGCAAAGAGAGAGGTTGGGTATTTATTTCCCTTGCTCTCTTTGTACCAGGACATAGTTTGTTGGCAGCTGTGTTCACCTACGTGAGACTTAGTCTCTGTGACAGTTTCTGCTCTCATCAGACTCTGAATTAGTTTCTTCCCCTTGCCCATTAGGTACAGTTTAATTAACAGTTTCATGAACTTTCTAGTCCCTAAAACCTTTATCATTTTCCGTTGTTCCTTAGCCCTATGCACACATCTGCAAATTATCCTTTCATTATACAGGTTGAGCATCCCTAATCGAAAAATCCAAAATGCTCCAATATGCTAAACTTTTTTGAGTGCTGACATGAAGGCTCAAATGTAAAATTCCACACCTGACCCCAAGTGACAGGTCATGTCCAAATGCAGTCAAAACTATGTTTCAGGCACAAAATTATTTAAAATATTGTATAAAATTACCTTCATGCTATGTGTACAAGATGTATATGAAACATAAATAAATTTTGTGTTTAGACATGGGTCCTGTCCCCAGACTATCTCATTTATATATGTGAATATTCTAAAATTGAAAAAATTCAAAACCTATAACACTTCTGGTCCCAAGCATTTTGGAAAAGGGACACCCCACTTCTTCTCTACTTAAACTTTTGAGTGTGGAATTATTTTCTGACAGAATTATGACAGATAAAATAGTTGATAGCAGGGTGGGACACAAGAACCAAACCCTTAAAATGCAATTCTGAATTTTGTTGTTTATACTGGATGGGTAAATAGTTAATTTCCTTGTCACTGGGTAATTGATATCACAAAGTGGCAACAAATATTCTAAATAATCACCGCTGGTGGCACTGGGTGGACAGCCAGTGAAGGGAAGCCACTGGTAGGATAATAACAAATGGCACTTAAGAGCTTGTGCTGCATTTGCTAGCTTTTTATCTAAATAAAAGGATGAGAATGGAATCTGAATGGCAAAAGGTGTGGATTGTGCTAGCTGTTCCCCATTTTTACTATGTACATCTTCTTTGTCCTTCTCTCCACTGCCCTGTGCTTTAGGAGGCTGACTTCTACAGACTATATAGCCAGATGTTTTTGCTGTCTAGGCATTTTGGGGTTTGACCAATAGGAGGAGCTCAGAGGGTAAAAAGAGCAAAAGATTGAGTATTTATTCCCCTATTCCTTTCCTGTTGGACTATATTTTTAGCAGTGGCTGCATTTCTCTGCAGCCACAGCTTGTCTCTGGCCCCTCTTCCTTTGTCATAGCTCCCCTCGGATTTTTAAGACATCCCACTCCTTTTACCTACAGGACGATGGATTGTAGCAGCTTCCCGCCTTTGCAAATTCCTGTCTACATGATCTCTTGTTATTTCCATCAACCCTGATTTGTCTCTATAAATTGTCCTTTTACTGAACTCTCTTTAATTAAACTCTTTGATGAGTTATTTTCTTCCTGGAATCTGACTAAGACAAAGTCCCCACACCACAAGATGAAAGCATTGGATATTCAGAGACAGAAAACTTGAATGAAAGTACTGCTCCTACCTTCGGGTACTCTTTCTGTACCTCTGTCTTGTTTCCATTAGCAATGGGCTACTACTGTGTGATCTGCATATCTGCATCAAAGACTAGGGGTATGGGAGCTGGCCAACAGGGATCATTTGGCATCTGGAATTTCTTAGTTTTCTGGAAACAACAGTGACAAGTGATTATGCTCTGAGACACCAGTCTTAAAAGCCGTAAATGAAGTGGGTGTACCATTTTTTAAAAATAGTGATATGCTCCGAGAAAGTAGGGGATAGACTTAGAAATAAGAGATAGCCAAGACACCAAGACACATACATCTTAGTTCAGAACACTGATTGATTATTGGTGAGGGGAAAAATCCCTGATTCTGGGAAAGATAGGAGTTTCTTAACTTTGTCTGAGTTCCTGCCAAACATTTTTCAAGTTGCAAGAAAAAAGATAAACTGTGAAACAGATAAGGAAGACTTCCTTTTGTAGTGTGTATGAGAATCATAACAGCTTGGGGAGAAACCTACTTCGAAACCCCAGCATTGGCTTTAGTGAGAAGAGCCAATGGTATAGCAGTGGTAAGAAGGAGCTTTGTACCATTCTTGGTGTTTGTACTATCAAAAGGAGCAGTTGACAGGGACATTAAACCAGAATAAACTTGCAAAAACCCATTATGAAGGGAAAGTTCTCAGTGAATTGTGGTTCTAGTTTGTATAGTATTGATTGAGGAATCAGAACAAATACTATTATACTTGTTAACCCTTTTGGTGTGGCCTGGGGATACTGTTACATGTACTGATCATCACCGCTGTTTATTGAGCAACTACTATATGCCAGACAATATATGGTACTTATTACACTTTAATTAATGCTAACAACTTTTTAAGTACCTCTAATGCTTATTTTATATATAAAGGAACTAAATATGAGTGAAATTTATTAGCTTATCTAAATTATAGTTCTAGTAGGTCCTCAAATCTAGATTCCACTCCTAGGATATGCTCAACCCACCACATGCTTGCTGATTAAATGCCCCGTATTGACCTATAATTATGTGTTAGAGGTAATTCCTTTTCTTTCACTATCAGTGTTTTCATGAGAATACTTTATTTTTCTTTTTTGCTTATGTTAACTAGATAAATCTTCTATCCCGTGAGGAATGAGACCAATCCATAAAAAGAAATAGAGCAAAGGAAACAAGAGATTAAGAAAGACCTGGCAATACCTTAATAGCTTTTAGACCTTGGATTCACGCAAAACCTAGTTGGTTTGGTTTGCTTTATTTTCTTCATCTGGTCTATGTTGTGTTTTTGTCACTGACAACAAAAGAAATACTGACTAGTACAATGGAGATCTGGAAAAAAAATATGATCATTACCTTATGGATCTGAATCACCAGCCTAATGATGAGATAATTAAATTGGCTTCCTTTTGATGGTAATCTGGCTTTGAACTTGTGCACAGGTTTTATTTTTCAGGCATTCGCTAGTTTGTGAGAACAAATAAACAAAACACATTTTCCTGATAATTATAGCCAAACACCTACCTTATGAATAGGAGGCCTTAAAATGTCTCTTAAAACTTAGCACAGAATTCGAATATTCCTAGGACTAGAGATCTTTATGAAAACTTTTCCTAGGGGATCAAATTCTGTCCAAGAAAATTCTCAAACCTGTGCCTGAGGGCTCCCTTCCCAACTTCAGGCCTTACAATTGGTAACTGATTTCCCTCTTCCTGTACCTCTGAATGTCATCTCCTGAATTCCTCATTACCTTGTCCCTTACCCTTCCACTTGGCACAACACACTCAAATACTCCGTAATACTTCTGGATATAAGCCCATCTTTTTTGACTCAACTGCTATCACCTGTCATTGGCTTTAATCTTCTGTATATGCCATACCTGCTGGACACATACATTGTTCACTACCCTCTCCCCTCCTCCTCCTGCCCCTTATTCTGCCATTGACTCTTTCTAGGCTTCTATATCATCAATTATGACATATAATACAGTTTTCCTTCATAAAATCTTTCCTGACATCCTGAGAGTGCATCTCTCAAAGAAAAAAGCATTATGGCTAGTCTCTGCTAGTGGCTGAAAGACACAGCATGGCATTTAAGACAAATTTTCACAAAACATAGGATGTCCTTCTGCTCCATCAATTTATGAACTTTATATGGGTGTGTATGTATGTGTGAAGACACCACTCTTCAGAAACATATCACGGGAAATTGAATCTGATGTCACAAGTCAAATATTCAATTTATACATTTATTCGGTGGATTAAGGGAAGTTTGGACAAGGACACTAAGACAATAATTATTACTTACCAAAGTTATTTGTTTTTTGGACTACCCAAAAAGAATATAATTATTAAAAGAAAAAAAGACATGTTATATGGCTTTTGAACTATCATCGCCATCTACTTTGTAAAGATTTGGATTGTGGTAGATTAGCAGATGATTTTAGATAGAATTTCTTTATAGAAAGCTGGGATTTGAGTATGACTATCTTTAAGCCAAAGTTAAGGGATGGAGTATGCCCAGCCCTAACCCAAAACCTTGTAAGAGATTTTTCACATATAGTATTCAAAGAGCTTAATATGTGTCTTTTGCAGTTTGGAGTTAGTGGACCTGTATACGATGCCCACCAGGACATGCAAAAGGCGAGAGACAGGTGATCTCTCTGCTACTCAATGAACAGAAGTAGAGGTAGCTTTGTTGGGGTCTGCCTTTATTCTCTTTGGATCAAATATTACCAATGGGAGAGAGAATCAAACTGGAATCATTTAAAATCCTGCCTCCAGTGACCACTGAAAAGGGAAAAGATAGCCAAATAGAGAATGGGGTACATTTAAAACAGACAATATAATGGCAACAGCAACAATAAAAACAGGGGCTGAGAAAGTAGGCCAGGAAAAGGGAGAGCATTTTGTAGGTCATGGGAAGGACAGTCAGTTGTTCCTTGTGGGGCATTTGAGGAATCTAGGATGTACCAAAGAGATAAAGAGTCATATGTAACATCTGCTCTGCCCAGAGGATATATAGTCAACTTGTAAAAGTAAAGTAAATAAGAACTCAGTGACCCCTATGATGGTTAATTTTATGTGTCAACTTGGCCACAGTGCCCAGATGTTTGGTCATACACCAGCACAGATGTTACTGTGAATTGTTTAGGTGAGATTACCACTCAAAACAGTAGACTTTGAGTAAAGCAAATTATAATACTTTCCGTAATGCACGTGAGCCAAATCCAATCAATGGAAGGCCTTAAGAGAAAAACACTGAGGTCTTCCAAGGAGGAGGAATTCTGCCTCAAGATCACTTTTGGATTCAGGCTGCAACATCAAATCAACTCTTCCCTGGGTCTTCAGCTTGCCAGACTTCCCAGCCTGTACAATCATGTGAACCAATATTTTAAAACAAATTTCTTTCTCTACATATACACACATGCTATGGGTTTTGCTTCTCTTGAGAATCCTGACTAATACCATCCCCCTGACCTGTTATCTTTTCTTCATCTGACCAGGGAGAGACCAGAAACTGGTTAGCAATATGGGGTAAAGGAATGGAAGCGAAATGCAAGAAGGACCATTTGCTTTCATCAGTTTCTCACTAATTAAAGGATCCAGATGATGGAGAAGAGATTTACTTTAAATTAGTTTTGATTAATATATGGACATGAACATTTTTACAAAATTTTTTATTGGAGTAAAATGTATATACAAGAAAAAATCATGCTCACAAGTGTATAGCTTGCTCAGTTTTCACAAACAGAATACACCTGTGTAACCAGCACCCAGATCAAGTAAGAGAACATTAACAATACTCAGAACTAAATTTAAAGGGCAGAAACAAAGAAAACTTTCTGATTATATCCCATAAATCATAATTGTTTAAAGAAAAGATTACAGTAGAATTAATACTTTCTTCTGATTCTTCATAATGCAAATGCACCAAAGGATTGTGTGTGTGTGTGTGTGTGTGTGTGTGTGTGCGCGCGCGCGCGCGTGTGTTCTATCAGAAAAGGCTAGCATTTAACTTGAATATTCAATTTTATGCCCTAGGTCTCTTCAGTGTATGCCACATATTCAAATTCATAATGTTCAAAAAGAACAAATATCCCTTGTCATAGTTTTTACTAAATGCACACTTTCCTTTTGTTAATAGCTACCAATAGTCTATCAAACAAACAGAAAAAAAGTATCAATTCAGTGAAGCAACTAAAGTGAGTTCAATGAGGCAAGTGAATAAAACAAAATTTGATATTTATTGAGTTGACTTAATTGTTGAAAATGTCTTGTTACTATGTAGAAACAGCCTTTAAATTTATAGGTCAAGCTCTTTTTTTTCTTTCTTAGGTTGGATTTAATAATAGTTCCCATATTGCTATCTGTGGGTGAAATGTAATAATCAAAATAATTAAAGAAAAATCACTTTTTCAAAGGACAGAATAGTTTATAATCCATCATAAATGAGTGGTAAGGGTCCATTATTTATTAACAAGTCCCTATAATTAATTTTTTAATCTGGGTATGGCTTAAAATATTTAATAACAAATTGAATTTCATGTCTACAAATATCTCATGCTGACTGAGGAAACATTTCCTTATAAGTTTCTGCATATCTTTAAAAACTCCCACCAAGTTCTGAATTATTATTTTGCATTAAATTTAATCCTTATAAATAGATGGCAAAAATGAATCTGTAAAATACCTATTAGTCAGCATAGCTCCAGGCACACTGGGACATTTATTATATATTGTTTGGTGATTTCAAGCTGAAAATAAGGAGAAAATGAATAATATATAACTCAGTAATTGGTGGCTTTAATATTTTTATAGAAAATAAATAGAGTAATAAAATACTCTATTTTATTTAGATTTTATTTAAATATTGCACATTGTACAAAAATTCATGGGACACATTCAGATGTTCCAGTCCTTTTTCTATTGTTATTATTACACCATTTTACATATGATGAAATAGGCCCAATAAGGTGCTATAATTTTAAGACCTATGCTTTGTATACATTTTAATAAATGGGCAAGTTTTATTTCAATTAGACATATCCACTGCTGTTTCCATAGCAGCACAGCCAAATGACAGATACTTCAACTATAAAAGCTGCAAGTTCAGGGAAAGAAGAAAACGATTCTAGCTCAAGGCTTTAAATTAGCCCATTTCTACCAAAAATAATTATGCTGTTTACTAAATGGTAGTTGAGAATCAAATTCTAGCATTAAATACATTTTAGTTTATTCACAAATTGCTTAAAAATCAAATGGAGAAAATTGAGGAAATATCTCCATATAAAAGTGGTCATGGTTGCATTTCTCTGTAATATTTGTACCCAATAGAAATAAATAACATTAAGCCTTCAGGGGATTAACCCAGAAATGAGAATGTGTACAATTAGAGCCCTAATTTATAGACATTGGTGTAATGGAGCCTGTAAAACCACCTTCTTTCCACTGCTTCTGAGTTATGTCTGGTCCTTAAAGGGTGCAAATCATTCGTTTTTAAAACTACAGCTCCTGCAACTAAGTTACAGGATGGCAAGGAACCTTAGTGTCCTGTGGAATTCCTTGCATTGGAATTTAATTATATAGTACATCTCTTAAGGATATTAGATCTTTTATTCAATTGTGTGCTATATTATCAAAGAGGAAAACAGTACAGTTAGTGAGAAATAATAATTCGGTTTAGCAAAATGGTAGTCATAAAATAAATATACAGACACTCTTATGTGCACAATTAGAAATTGTGAAATATAAAGGAAAACTAATCACCTTTTTAAATTTGCAAAGACTGCATAAATCATAAAATAACAAAGCATAAAATGATAGATTATGGCATAAATTTTTAATAAGTTAATAAGTAAAATTTGAGGCCTTCGTAAAGAGAGTTATTAAATTAAAAGAAAAAATAAAATTTGAATAATTATAAAACCACATTCATTTTTAAAGGGTAGACACAATACATTTTTATTTCTTACATTAGTATATAGGTTTAATTTAACTCAAAATAAATGCCAGTGATTCTAAAGTCATCCAATTAAAATTGGGTGAAAATAACCATAATTAAAAATATTTTTAAAGTAGGAAATTAATGGGTGATACAGGCATAAATTATATAAGTTATTTTAAATTTTATTAACACAGTAGACAACTCAAAACTAGCTATTGGTCTACATATGATTTTGAGCATGATAAAGAAGGCATTTTATAAGAAAGAGAGAAAGAAGGATAATTCCATACTAGGAATTCTGACAAATATTTAAGAAAAACATCTAATTAGAGCATATCTTATAAAATTCTAGATAAATTATACAAATACACTTAAAAATAAACCCAAAACTTCTTTTTAAAATATGGGTAAATATATAACTGACATTTTAGAGATAGATGAAGTATGAAATCAGTAACAAAAGATTGGTATCTTTGTCTCCATTAAGTTTAGAATACTACCATTTTCAAAAGCCCCCAGGTGCTTGGAGCTCAGCACATGCTTATGGATCCTTGTGTCTTCTCTTAATTCCTGTTAAGTTGATTAGACCAAAGACTGTTCATCAATAAAACCTGAAGGAATCTCCCCAATGCATCCATCTTTTCTATTTTCTGGGGAGACTTAGATTCCTGAGGAAACTCTCTCCTGGCAATCATGGTGCAGACCTGGATTTGTATGTAGATAAGGGAATAACATTACAAATAAATAAACAATGGCAACAAAAAACAAATCATCAAATGAAACAAGATCATGCTTATTACCCAGAACAAGCATAACCCATTGTAACAGATTTAATGGAAGAAACAAGAGAGGTCATACGATAAATAAACAAAAACACAACATTTCTAATGTATAATCTCTTGGAACTCAGGAAGACATGGAAAAGACAGAATAAAATTAGCTACCAGAGCCCATTCTTCCCTTTTTCCCACCCCACCTTTGAAGTGCCATTTTTTCAAAAATCAAATTTCAGGGATTGCCATTATAATTATTTATTTTTTTTTGAGACAGAGTCTTGCTCTGTTGTCCAGGCTAGAATGCCACAGTGTCAGCCTAGCTCATGGCAACCTCAAACTCCTGGGCTCAAGCTATCCTCCTGCTTCAGCCTCCTGAGTAGCTGGAACTACAGACGTGCACTACCATGCCCGGCTAATTTTTTCTATTTTTAATTGCCCACCTAATTTCTTCCTATTTTTAGTAGAGACAGTCTCTCTCTTGCTGAGGCTGGTCTCAAACTCTTGACCTCAAGCAATCCTCCTGCCTCTGGACTCTCAGAGTGCTAGGATTATAGGTGTGAGCCATCACAGCCAGCTGAAATTGTAATTTTAAGTAATCAAAAATTACTTGTATGTCAGAGTCTGTGTCTTAGAACAAGATGAATAAAAAAGAAATTTACAGAAAAAAAGGTAATTATTTCTTCAGCAACAGTTAATATTATTATTAATATACTTTATATATTACATTGAAACTTTTCTTTAGAGTCCTCCAGAGTCCAGTGGTTTTTAATCAAACTAGTGTTGCATCAGAATCACCTGGAGAGCTAGTCAAAACACAAATTGCTGAGTCCATCCCAGGAATTTCTGATTTCAGGTGTTCTGAGTTTGGGTCAAGAATATGCATTTCCAAAAAGTTCCCAGTTGCTGCAGAAGCTCCAAGTTCAGGGACCACACTTTGCAAACTACGGAAAGAGAAGTTGCATTGGAGGACAGGTAAGGATAGATTAAAAACCTAATTTCATTCCTTAACAGTGAAGTAAAACACATGGTCTATTTGATAGAAAAATCTAACCTCATTTTCTCATTTGTAAAAGGGGAAAATAATGCATAATAAAGGGTCATTATGAGATTTAGACTACCAGATATAAAAACATTTCACACAGTGTCTAAAAAATGATAGATTATGCCATAAGTATTATTTCCTTTCCTCTGTAGACATTGAAATTCTAATGTTTTGCATTATATCTTTTTATTTCAGTGAGTGTTAATCTTCATTTCTATTCCATGTATTAGTTTCTCATGATACATTTTAAATATGAAATACTATAAATACTATAATGAAAATGTTAGCAAATACTTTGGCAGGTATGGTAAGCAGAAGAACTTTAAATATTTTAAGGTTGTTTTTCAAGATTAGCACAAATTTGAAAAGTCAAGCTTTCTGATAGTTGTTAAACTTGCAATATGTGTAGACTATGTCATTATGTAGGAACTATTTCCTCCATTTTCACTACCACCTGTGGGCCTTATAAATGACTTTGCCCCCAATATTCTAGGTATAATTTTCAAATTGATTATGTTAATACATGAAGAAAATTTCAAAACAACTAGGAAAAGTCTTTCAAATTTATAAATGAATAGACCTCTCAAAGACATAGAAGAGAATTTTGTTTAGGAATTTACACAAAGCTATGTTTTATAAACTTTTATTATTTTTTACTTAATAATACATGCTTATTTAGGAATAGAAAAGAATATTTACAAAAATACATTTTTCTATTGTTAACACATAGTTTATGTCTTTATCAATGTTTTTCTCTGTGTATGTGTGCATGTGTTGAGATGACAGAGAAGACAAAGAGATTCTCTTTCTTACAGGATTGGTGCCAGTTTAAATAGGCAATTTCTTAAAAAGCTTTATCAGGGAATTCTAAAACTACATTATTTATTTCAAATTAGGTTTAGACATACATGTTCATTGATTTGGCCACATTTTGATGTAGAGCCAAGGAATGTTCATGAAATTTGAGTCAGCAAGGTGAAATTTCCTTTAGTTATCCGATAAGCCACACTCATAGTACATTCTCTAGAATCTCGATTTTAGGAGTTAAGATGGAGAGGAAAATTAAAGATGTTTTATAAAGCAATGTAAGTGTAGAATCCTAGATTCTAGATTGTTATTACTTCTTTCTAATCTTTAAAAGATGTCCCTACAATTGCTTGCAATATTTCTTGAATTGCATTTATTAGCACTTTGCAAAACATTCAACTTAGTTTATAGACACTAAAATTTTCACATTAATATTTTATCTGATTACATAATAATTTATTAAATGATGTAATCAAAATAACAAATACAGCTGGCAAAAATAGTCTTGGGAACAAGCACAAATGATGACTGATTGTTACTTATTTGGTGGGTGCAGAATGACAAGGGCCGCCCAGAGAGCAACCTAGCAGTTGTGAACAATTAGCAGGGCATGAGCATCAAACAAAAGAGAGCTTCTTTACAGAGTGTTTGCTTACTAAATAAGGTAATAATAGTTTGATTACTAAATAAGACAACATGTGTGTGTATACAGTTGACCCTGGAACAACAAGAAGGTTAAAGGTACTGACCCCCTTCCCCTGCTGTTGAGAGTCCATGTATAACTTTTGACTGCTCCAAAACTTAGCTACTAATAGCCTGCTGTTGACCACAAGCCTTACTGATAAACAGTCAATTAACACATATTTTGTATCTTATATGTATCATATACTGTGTTCTTACAATAAAATAAGCTAGAGGAAAGAAAATGCTATTAAGAAAATCATAAGGAAGATAAAACATTTACTATTCATTAAGTGGAAGTAGATCATCATAAAGGTCTTCATCTTCGGGATCTTCATATTGAGTAGGCTGAGGAGGAAGAGGAAGAGGGGTCAGCCTTGCTGCCTCAGGGGTGGCAGAGGCAGAAAAGGTGGAGTAGGTGGAAGGGGAGGCAGAAGAGGCAGGCACTCTGGGTGTAGCTTTTCAGAAATACACCGTGATTTCTGTCTGACTCTTTTGCTTTTTCATTTCTCTGAAAATGCTTCTGTCTGGTACCCGTCATTCTTCTACCATTTGTCTTAGTTTTAGCGACTGTATCCTAGAAGGCTCATGTTGTGAAAGAAGTCAAAAGCAACCTTGAATAATTGAAACGCTGTGCCAGATTGTCTAATGTCGATTTGCTTTGTGGCACTGCCTCTGCGTCTTCTTTCTCATCATCTTGCACTGGTTCAGAAGCACTCGTCTCTATTAACTCGTGCTTTGTTAATTCCTGTGGAAACGTGTCTATTAGCTACTGAATTCCTCCGTGGTCCAGATATAGAAACAGTCACTGCCCACCTATTTTTTTTTTTTTTTTGCCACATCCACAGTCTCTTTCATGATTTGCTTGATTATCTCTGTCGTAATCGTGTGAAGTCAAGCACAACATCTGGACATAGTTTCCTCTAGCAGGAATTTATTGTTTCAGACTACAAGACTTTCATGGCTTTTTGCACAACAACAGTGACATCTTTAG
The DNA here is from genome assembly GCA_963575035.1 of Avahi laniger. Lineage (NCBI taxonomy): Eukaryota > Metazoa > Chordata > Mammalia > Primates > Indriidae > Avahi > Avahi laniger. The sequence continues at coordinate 21,946 of CAUYSK010076810.1, forward strand.
TGGTGCAGTACTTCCAGATTTTGTGATGTTCTCTGTGTCAGGGTTCTCTTCCATAGTGTTGAAAACCCTTTCTGTAGAGTGCCACGTTTAATGAGCCTCTTAAAGAGCCTCATGACCCTCTGATCTAGAGGCTAACTTAGAGATTCTGTGTTTGGGGGCAAGTAGACCTCTTTGATGCCTGTGTTATTGAAATCATGGAGTTTGGGTGGCCAGGGGATATTGTCCGTAATCAAATAATTTTAAAAGGCTTCTGTTCCAGTCCCTCACTGGAAAGGTACTTACTGACTTCAGGGATAAAGAATTGGATCAAAGGAACCAATACAGAAAAAGGATTCTTGTCATACAGGCCTTCTCTTTGTATGATACAAGCAAAAGGCTGGCAGCTGTTGTTTATCTTTTTCCTTCAAGGTGTGGGGGTTAGCAAGTTTATAGATAAGAGCAATTGTGATCATAAACCTGACTGCATTTGCACAAAACAATAGAGTTGGCCTATCCCTTTTTCCTTTAAATCCTAGTGGTCACTTTTCTTCCTTACTAACAAATGGCCATTGTGGAATTTTTTTTTTTCCAGAATAGAGCACTTTTCTCTGCATTAAAAACCTATTTGAGTAGATATCCTATTTCCTCAATGATTTCTTAATGGCATCCAGAAACCCATTGCTGCCTCTTAGTGGACAGAAGCTGCTTCTGGTATTTTGACATTTTTTAAGTCAAACTTCATTCTAAAGTTATAAAATCATCCTTTGCTGGTATTAAATTCTCCAGCTTTAGATCCTTCACCTTCCTTTTGTTTTAAGTTTTCATGTAATGACTTTGCTTTTCCTCAAAACATATTAGAGTCTATAGGTATGCCTTTCTGTACAATCCTGCGCCTACATTAAAGCTACAGTTTCAATGATATAAAAAAGTGTTTTGCCGAAAGTGCAAGGTTTTCATGTTTGCTGCCATAGCTGCAGTCATGGCTTTACAAGTTTCCTTTTCTTTTGTTTACAATGGTCCTTACGCTAAATTCATTTATCTTGAAATGGTGGGCATCTGCAGTGGAAGACCTCAATCTATAATACATATTAAGCAATTCAACTTTTTCTTGTAATGTCATGACTTTTCTGTGCTTCTTGGGAGCACTTCCAGCATCACTAGTAGCACTTCTTATGGATCCCATGGTGTTATTCAAGGTTTAGAGTATTGCACTAAACACAATGAAAAATACATGAGAACCACGAGAGATCACTTTTTATTGCGTGCAGTTTACTGGAGGAACAGCCTGCTCAAATGGAGATGATGGGCATCAGTGTTTTGAATGGATACACACAACACTTGAGCTCACCACAATACCAACAGGAGATGACTACAAAATTATTACAGTAGGATAGTATGTACTGCAGTTAATTTTATACAGTTATGATTTAATACTGCATCTTTACATTTGTTTACATTTCTCTCAGCTGAATAGTGTCATGTATGGTCTGTAAATGTGTGTGTAAGTTTTGATAAATTTTAACTTTTAGTAATAGATTTATATATGTTTTATGGTAGTATATGATAAAATAGACTAGTATCTACATATTTAATGCATTCATCACATGCATACCTACCTTTAAATTTTTTTTGCTAGATTTCTAGACTACATGGTTTGACTGCAAGTTTTGCAAATTGTCACAAAGCTCCCCAAAATTTTCCAGTGTTTACTGAAAGATACCTGTATACAAGTAGACTTATGCAATTCAATCCCATGTTGTTCTAAAGTCAACTGTGTATATATGTGTCTGTAATGTATGTATATATATAACATAACATACATATATATATGTGTACAGATACACACACACACTGTCCCTTGGTATCCATGGGGGATGGGTTTCAGGGAGCCCAGCGAACACCAAAATCCACAGATGCTCCAATCCCTTATATAAGACAGTGTAGTATTTGTATATAACCTATACACATCCTCCATATACTTTAATCATCTCTAGATTACTTATAAAACCTAATACAATGTAAATGCCCTATAAATAGTTGTTATACTGTATTGTAATTATTTGTATTATTTTTATTTTTGTATTGTTGTTTTTTCCAAATATTTTCAGTCTACAGTTGGTTGACTTTGCAGATGTAAAATTCGCAGATACAGAAAGCTGACTGTACAAACACACCTTATTTTTCTACATTAATATATGATGTTATTTTTAAAACTGGTCACCAATGAGGGGAAGAAGTAAATATATTAAAAATACTTCATGGCTACTGTCATTTTTTTTACTACAATCCCTCAATTTTAAAATTTCTAATTTGGATTTATCTGCCTTGTTGGTGTTTATATGCTGTTGAGTAACTTCCTGAATGTTCAAGCTTGTCAATGCCTTATATGCTGGAGAATGTTTTCCTGGTATAACTTGAATACAAAGGTTAATTTGGCTGTGCTAAGGATTCTTTGCTAACAATATCTTTTCTTTTTCAGCTTCATAGGAAAGGATCCATTATAATTTTCTTTGGGTATTGTCATGGAGATGTTTCAAGGTATGTACACATTTCTTTGGAGATGTTTTGCTTTTTTCTTTCTGAATTATTATAATTACTTGAAAAAATATATATGCACATATACATATATATTTATGTAAAATTTGCTTAAATCAAGTATTTATTAAGTGTAGCTTTGTTTCAATTAATCCTACTATGTGTTTAGTTATGAATACTCATCTTTCTTGAGAGATGTTATACTGAACTGGTTAAGTGCACAAAATGCAGAGTCTGACAGTCTCTGATTCCTGACTCTATCACATAACAACTATGATTTGAGACAGCTGATTTGAGGCAATTGCTTTGATTTCCTTTTGTTAAATGGCAACAGTAATCCTAGCCCTCAACCCCAGGGTTGCTGTGAGAATTCACTAAACTAACTAATACATTTAGAGCACTGTGACCAAGACAGGCAGAGTATAAACCATAAGCAGGAAGTAAGTGTAAGTTTTATCTTCACTTTTTCACTTCATGAACACTTTTAAAAATTCTTTGCAATATTATTTAATTCCTCTTTATTCTTCTTGATCTGCTCTTGTTGTGTCTTAATTATCTTCTCAAGCTTGTAATTTTTCCTCTGATTTGAATTATTGCAGTATCCAAACTTCTGTTCAACAATTTCTGTGAAGTTCTTAGTTTGGCAATTGTGTTTTCATTCTCATGCTCTTTTCACATTTCAGATTTCCTTCTCCCCGAGGGCTCGCTTGCATTTAAAAGTAGAAATGTTCTTTAAAGTCTTCTTCATTACACGAATTTTAAGTTTTCTTCTATTAAAAATGTTTGCAATAAATATTTCAAGACATAACATTAGAAACTAAATAAGAATGACACACAAATGCCAGAAATGTCAGTGATTTTCAGTTAAGGTATATGCAAATGGGACTTAATTAAAGGATAAGCTGTCATATAATGTAAACAGAGAAAAAAATATAAGCTTGTTTGGAAAATAATTACAGGTGATCTCCTCAGAGCTCCACTAAAACTTGGAAGAGTCAGTGGTTGAAATACTAGTGGAATATGAAACAGTTGGTGGATATCCTCCACACAGTTCCAGTTTTAATGGTATATTTTTGGATGTCAGACCTCATTTTTATTTCCTTTTTTCTTCTTCTTTCTTTCTTTCTTTTCAAAAATTATATTAACCTGCCCCTTGACTGACTCACAGCACACTTTTTAGTGCAACTCTTATCTTTTCAAATTAGGGAGCATTAGTAGGATTTAAGCAGATTTTCTTCTACTAAATTCTTGATAGAAATGAATTTATAAAGTTGGTTCTTGCTGACCAGTTTTCACCTGACCCATCTGTGTTACATCCAGATACTGCTGAGAAGTTCTGGAATGCGGTTGGCACCACTCCTAGTTTCTCTTTGACTGTAACTTATGACTGGTTAGATCAATATAGAAATGAGTATAAAGGTATTGGATGCTTCAATTAATGTCATTATCTTTCCCTGAAATGTTATCCAGTTTCTTCAGTCTTCCACAGTCATCTCTATTTGTATTTTAGTCTATTTTCTAAGCAATTTATCTTGTTATCTTGTTTTATAATATCATGCCTTCTTGAATTTTATTTAGAATGCAAATCAGGTTTCCTAAAATGAACTTCTTACTTCTGAGGTAATCTTTTTTTTCCTTTAATTGTGTAATGAGTGGTTTAAGTCTTATAATAGAAAATGTTTTCATAGGCCCATTATTTTTTATTGTTGTAAATATTTCTGTATTTGCACATGGATTGCATAATGATTGGATGTCCACACCTCAGTTATGTCCATAAGCAGAGTAGACAATGTTTTCCTGGTTATCCTCAGTATATACTTTTTTGTTATTAGAACTTTCCATTTTTAAGTAATGTGTGGCTGGGAGGGTGGTAACATTGGACATCCACACTAGTAACCAAGTATTTGATATCTTTTACCTAGTCTTATCTTATTGAAATAAGAAAGGATATTCTTATTCAGCTGCATAGTTGTCTAATTATGTATGCCAAAATATATTTCTGCATTACTTCAAGAGTTCTGTGGGAGGAATTTTTTAAACCAAGTTGTCAAATAGAAATATAATGCAAGCTACAAGTGTGAGCCACATATGTAATTGAGATTTTTTTCTAGTAACTACATTAAAATAAAAAATAGTTAAATTAATATTAATATTCTATTTTACCTAATATATCTGAAATATGTAATCACTATAAAACATATTTATGTGATATTGTACATTTTTTATAGTATGAACTCTTTACAACCTAGTATGTATTTTACACTTAGAACATATCTCAATTAGAAGTAACCACATTTCCAATGCTTAATTTCTACTTATGGCCAATGGCTACTGTATTGGACAGTGAAGTTTTAAACCCTTATTAGGAAGAATAGATCAAAGTGTAGAAACCAAGGCACACTCTTCCCCTCTCTCAGAGATGTTTTCATTGCTTTTAATGAAGTAATCTATCATTGCTTTCCCTCATCTATTTTCATTATGTATTAACTAAGTGTCATGGTCCCCAAATCCATGTCCAGTCTTTTTTCACTAGGGATGTAGATTGTAAAGCAAGGAAGTAATCTTCAAACAAAAAAAAAAAAAAACAAAGTAGAAAAAAACAAACAAAAATCACCTTTCAGTCAAGGATGTATGACTCTGATAAGAGTCTATCTGAGAAGAGTGGTGGAGTAGGTGAATGAACATGTCTTACTATGCTTTCCCTGAAAGTGCTGGTTCTGCTTTATAGCTCAATCCCCACTTTGATTAGTAAACATTGGTCCTGGCAGATAATTAAGCAATACACTTACTTCCAAATGCTATTGTGTTTGTGTGTTTCCATCAATTGTTTTTGTGAGTGATTCAATAGGAAAATGGGGAAAGACAAACAGAAACTGACAAATAACTACCATCATAACCTGAAAGGTTCTGCCATAATTCTTATTAAACCAGAAACATTATTTTACCAAATGGAAAGATGACTTGTTGCAATATTGATTTCTGTGTTCTATCAAGTTTAATAACAATGTGATGCTGATCTTTGCCATGCCCCTTTCAAACTAAACAAATATTCAACCCTTTGCCCAATTTGTAAATCATATGCCTAAACAGCATTATCTGGGTGGGCATACACTATTCTCTTCTAATTTCTTTCTTTTTTTTTCTTAATTTAACCATCTTGTTCATTTTATATTCATTATGTTTCTCCATAGAGAAGTAATCTTTAGGGATTTTTTCCTCAAAAAAATGCATGTATATGCAACAAAAGAAGCAATTAATTCAATGAATTAATCAAACCATTATGTTTGGTAGTCAGGCATGTTACATCATTTTTTTTTTATGTGAACCACCATTGGGAACAATCTATCTTATCTGTCACTGCAATGAATTTTATTAAAAATTAAAAGTCTCCAACCTGTAATAAAGCTAAAGATCAAGGACATGTCTAATAATATTTTATTCTCATTGCAGCTGTGCTTTGGCCTTTAAATATTTTACCCACTTACTAGTGTGCCATTTTGAGATATCAAATCCTATTTTTGGCTTAAATCTCTATAGAGAAACAACTCAGAAATAACAGTTTATGTTTAAGCCTTTTTTTAAATCGAATATATAAAAGCAAGGTTTTTGTCAAATGATTACACTGATATATTTATCAAGATGAACAGAAATGATACTCTGTGAAATAGTGAAAAATAGTGAGGCCCTTTTAGTGACCATAAAGCAAAGTGCAACACTGTTTTAGTCTCTAATAAGAGCCTAGAGAAGTCTAGTTGATTGTAATATCACGACAACACAAGATTAATTTGAAACTCTGACTTGAGGAAGGACTATGCCCCTGAAAGCACTCTCTTGAGTGTCATGCCTGCTGTTTATGTGGTGATCCCCAGAGAAAACTAACATTGTCTTCAATAACTATGGGCTCTGTTTCAGGTGTCTTTTTAGTATAAGTTAATTTCCTGTAAGTCACAATGTTTTAGGGTATGGGAGTGTTCATTAATTCAGTCAACACAATGCAATTTGCTGATCTGTTCTCTACGGATATATAAATAAAGCACACTCTACTTCAAACACTTTACAGTCTAGTGAGGAAGGTAAACAAAGAACATTTCTGGTTTAATGTGATAAGTGCCTGTAATCAAATTTCAAAAATTCACAATTAAATTTACCATTGAAACTTAGCAGTCATTGAATGTTTCTTTGGGCCAGGTACCCAAAAGTGGCATTCTTTTTTTATCCCTTATCTCAATAAATGCTATGTGGTTGATATTATTATAACCATTTTACAAATAAGGAGGTAGAGTTTCAGACAGTTTAAGTAACTTACCCAGGTGACTGAACTAGTAAAATAATAAAGTTGGGGGATGTCAATCAAATTTTCTGACTCAGGTGTCCATGAACCTGTTTTTTCTACACCTTCTCTCAATGTTATATTGGCGTACTAAGACAGATTACAAAAGTTACATCAGCCTGGATAGAAGGTCAAAAAAATTATTCCTGGAGGATATACAATATGAACACGCTCTTTAAAGATGAGCAGGAGTTGTCTACCTGAAATAGTAAGAACGGATTTTGCAAGCAGACAGGTTTTCGACTGTAAAGCCTCAGATGCAAGAAGGGGCAAAGTGTAGGGTATGTGGACAGGAGCAGAAATGAGGAAATGAGGATGAAATTATGGGTATATGGAGTAGGCCATCTACGGAAAATGCATATCATATGAGGACAAAGAGAATCTTTCAGATTATTTTTAAGGAAAGATATTGATATGATGATATATAAATTTTCATTTTTGGAAGCTGTGATGGTTAATTTTGACAACTTAACTGGGTTAATGGATACCCAGATAACTAATAAAACATTATTCCTTGGTATGTCTGTGAGGATGTTTTTGGAAGAGATTAGCATTTGAATCACTGTACTGAATAAAGAATATCCACCCTCACCAATAAGAGTGGGTATCATCCAATCCATTGAGAGCCCAGGTAGAGCAAAAAGGCAGAGGAAAGCCAAATGCTTTCTATTTTTCTTTCTCTTTTTTAGTTAGAATATCTATTTTTTCCTCCCCTGAGATATTGGAGCCCCTGGCTCTCAGGGCTTCAAAGTCAGACTAAATCACACCATTGACTTTCCTGGTTATCCATATTGCAGATGGCATATCATAGGACTTCTTGGTTTCCATAATTGTGTGAGCCAATCCCCATAATAAATCTCTTATATATCTATATCTGTATTTATCTACTATATTAACTCTGTGTCTCTGGAGAACCCTGACTAACATAGACTCAAACAATACAGACTGCACTTATACAGGGAAGTTATGGGACAATTCTAAGAAAATAAAAATGATAAACATTTTTTAAGTATATAATTGGAAGGCAATAATTTGTCAGTATTTTCCCGGTGAGAGGAAAAATCAGCCTATGCATTAAACTGAATAGAAAATAACAAAAACAATAAAAGAGAGGAGTTTGCTTTGTGGTTGCTATCAGAAGGTTGCATGGTACAGTGAAAATCAAACAGGTCTATGTTTGAATTCCTCACCATTAGCTGATAAACCTTAGCCAAATGCTCAGATCTTAAATTATGGGTGATATAGAAGGGAAAGGAAGCAAAAAAAAAAAAAAAAAGGAAAAAAAAAAGGAGGAAATTGGTTGGCTTGAGAGTTAATATAAGTGTAGGATCCATGGTGAAAAGGAGAGAAACAATAGAAAGTAGAGTAAATTTATTCTGCTTAAATATTGCTTTTATTCTGAAAGAATATCCCTCCTATTTATATTTTACTGTAAACTAATTTTTCATGAAATTATGGTGACAGAGCAGATAGTTGTTGAGACTACTTTTTTCTGTTTTAAAAGAATATAATTTGGTAAAATAAAAGCTGGCAACCCCATGCCAGTTCTTCAATTTTTATTTATTTTTAAATTGTATTGGTTCATGGATTGTAAAGTCTGGGATTCTTGTTTTAACCTAAATTACAGAGAATATTTCATAGTGGGCGATAAAAGCTCACTGATTTTCCAGCCTGTATTATTATAGTGCATGAGGCTACCTATCCATTATTTTTGCAGAGAACACCAGTTTGCAAAAGATTTGATTGCAAACAAATCAAAAAAAAAAAAAACCCAAAAACTTAAAGAAGGCATCTTCTTTAAAGGTTACAATTATGATAGTTGCCTTGTTACTTACCATTTCTCAGCAGGGATGGCTTTGAATCTTAAGCAGGTGCATGTTTCTTTTTTTAGGGCTTCAGACAAACCTGACCTAAATGAGTGTCAGATAACTAGACTGTTAGTGGAGAGAGGACTTCAATTAAAGGTTTATGAGCAGGAAAATAGCAGATGTTGTCTAATAACACCTGCTCAAGGAACGGTCTGGGGAAAACCTGCAGCCTTTTGATGCACCTGCTGAAAGTAGCATCTGGAGGAGCCACCTTTACATTCAGGTGCATGTTGGCATCTATGACAGGTTAACATATATCTATATAATTTATGAGATCAGCAACAATATTCCACTTTGTACAAATCTGGTCTTTTGGAGGAACTTACCACATGTCTTATATGCTACTTTCTGATCAAGTTTTAATATTAAATTTGTCACTATCTAGGAAGAATTGATTTAATGAATTTAATAAGAGTCAGGATAAATATTTTAGTGTATCATGTTCATTTATATCATTTGTATGCAAAAACCTGTCCAACTCAGCATCCAGAATGTAACACTTTGGCCCCAACCTGATAGTGATAGCAGAGAGGTTAAAGTCACATCTATTCCTGTTCATGTCTATATCTCTTCTTGTTATAGTCTCAGGGAAACTTGAGTATAGGGATGCCTTGTGGGAATGAAGAGGCCTGGCTGTTTGTGTTCCAAGGCACTGACTAAAGCAGCAGGACACTAGTAGTAAAAACTAAGCCATGAATGAATCATGGACTTTGGAGATCTTGCCTTCTTTAAAAACAAAACAAAACTGAAAATTAGCAGTGCGAGGTACAGGTTTATCCCTCCTATTTATTATATTTTACTGCGTATGGGATTATTTTCTCCACCTGGGTCTCTATCATCATGCTCCTTATAATGTGGTCTGTGGACATCAGCATCTGCATCACTTGGGAGAATGTGAGAAATGCAGAGTCAGAATCTGCATTTTAAATAAGATCCTCAAGTGATTCACCAAAATATTAAAGTTTGAGAGTCACTGCTTTATCACATCTTCTGCATTTTTTGTTCCAGCTATTACTTTCCTTAATCTTGCATTCTGGGTTTATGTACCCTTTGATGGAATATTCTCTTATTCTCTGACTCTGGGGTCTCTGCCTTAAAGATGTGAGTTGGCAACACGTTTTGAGGAAGGGTTATCTCTTGTATACACTTGATTTTTTAGTGTTCTTCTTGAGCAAGCCTTAATTAGTCCATCTGTGCAACTCACTTCTTTTTTTTTTATTAGAGTCTTGCTCTGTTATCCTGGTAGAGTTCAGTGGCATCATTGTAGCTCGCTGCAACCTCAAACTCCTGGGCTCAAGTGATCCTCCTGCCTCGGCCTCCAAAGCAGCTGGGACTATAGGTACATGCCATGACATCCAGCTAATTTTTCTATTTTTAGTAGAGACAGGGTATCACTCTTGCTCAGGCTGGTCTCGAACTCCTGAGCTCAAGCAATCGTCCTGCCTTGGCCTTCCCGAGTGCTAGGATTACAGGCGTGAGCCACTATGCCCAGCCTCAATTCTTATTATGGTGAAATTTGTCAAGTAATATCCATCTTTCCCAAAAGCAAAGCTTTATCAAGCTGTGGGATTTAGTCTTATGAGCATTTTATACCAAGTGTTGTCTAACCTCTCTGCTAGGGGATATCTTCAGCTATATCTCGGATCATGCTCCAATCATTCAGTCCTTGGCAGCATAGAGTCACAATGCTAGAACTTTTCCTGGGTCAGCTTCAGACATGCTAATTTGGTATGTCCCAGGAGGTAATTTGTTGATTTGTCACAGCTATCTTGTTTGTGACCGTCTGCCACCTTAGGAGCACGTTAGTAGAATTAATTTCCTGTCAGAGCTGCATGTCTTGTCTGAGAGCTTTTCTAGGAGGGAGGCTCCTAACTATCTTTACTCCTCATAAGTTTTTAACATAATGAATTTGAATTATGTTATGTGAGTATCAACTCCCATGCTGCAGCTCTGAGTTGGATCTACTCTAATGGATTCTTCTGTCCTGGACTGTTTGCTAAGAGCAGCCAATGCTACCTCCTTCTCTTCCTTTCCTGCCAAGGAAGGATTGCTACAGATCTCCTGTGCCACAGGAGTTTTGTGTTTTTTTTTAAACCATTTTAGTGTAAGTATTCCCATATTATTTGTTCTCATCAAATCTGGCTCTTCCTTCTCTGCAAAATGGCAGCTCTGTATACACACTTTGCAAAAGCCTCTCACGTTTTTAACACCTGTGAAGATTTTTCTTTTTTAATTTGGTTAAAATTTGTGTGTACTTGGGATGTCCTCCACTGTTACTGAATACTCATTTGGTGGCTGCTCAGCTGCTAGTCTGACACCCCAAAGCATTCACTATTATAATGCTGCAAACAGCAGCTCCTAAGGCTTGAGAGATTCTTTGCAATAGTCTTTTTCACTCTTCCTCCCCATAGTCTTGTTAATATTATGGCAATGCAGTTTCAAAGATTATCCCCAGTTTCAAATGGCATGTGGTCTCTACAAACAGTCTCAGTGCTGCTCCATTGCTTTAGCTGCAATAGAAGTCTACCCTCCAGGGGTTCTTTCTCAGATGAAGGAAAATGCATATCTCTCAACACTCCCAATATCATGATCAAAGACTTGGCATTTCCTTCCTGCAAAAGCTTTGATTTTAAGAAGATGTTTGTGTCAATTGATAATGCTCTTACAGCAGCTTTCAGGGTTCTTCCTTCTCATATTTTAGAAAAATTTTGAAACTTATTATAATTACTCTCAGCAACTATAAATAATGCCAGGCTTTCCATCTGGAACTTCCAATCAAGAATGCCAAAGATAAAGGCTTTAAAGCTCAGCCAAGAAAGCTAAAAGTTTCTTTAGATTTAAAGGTGTTATTCAGTAGATAAGCACAATCAATACTGTGTAAATTTAGTCTTTCCTTCACCTTTCATCCCATAATTTGACAACCATTTATGAGGATAAAATACTATATCAAATGTTAGGTAGTAATTTAGTCTGAGATGCAGATAGTTTTTGCACTGGAGTTTAAAATAATCCTGGACAAGCCCCAATTTTAACCCACATATTAGATGGGTTTGTTCTGCCTTTCATGGTTCCATTTAAACTGGAAAACTTCTACTTCCACTTAGAATATATGTATAAAGACACAACAGAAGATTACCTCCACTCTACTGATGAGATAGACAGAAAAACCTAAACAAAGATTAGTTTTTAAATTATCATCAGAGAACTGAGCTAACCTAATAAACTAAAGTTCAGAAGGTGACAAGCCCCTCTTAGGAAAAAATTGACTCATTCTGCTTTCATTATTAGTGTAGAGGCAAGAGGAGGAATACACTGCCATCGTGGAGGGAAGAGGATAACAGATGAACTTTTTGAGATACTGAGTGTCTGCTGGCATGTCTGTGAACCATGCCTAAGACCAGAAAGAATGTGCACACACCCGCAACTATTTCGAGTGGGCCTTAGCCAAGTAAACATAGAAAAGATGAGAGGCAGGGGAACTGAAAGATTTCTATGGTACACGTGTGTCACATGGGCTGAAGTTGAGGCTGCACGAGCACTATGGGCCTTGGGAGAGAGTGAAGTGGTGGCTTCCTGTGGCTGATGATGTCACAGAACAGTTGACAGAGCTGCCCCAGTGTGGCCCAGGAATACGTTTCTTGTGAAGTATAAGGCCTGCACCAATGAATAGAGAGGAACCTTATAGGCATTCTGGACTTGACACTGAGTATGAAGCAGTGGCCATGTGCAACTAGAGAGTGGCAGGAGAGTTGAGAGAGAATCCCCCTGAGGCATAGGTACGTGGGACTTCATGAAATCTAAGGCCAGACATGAGAATTGAGAAACCCCATAGGCACCTTGAATTTTAACCTGAATATTCTTCAGCAGGACTTTTGTGGCTTAGGGAAGAGCCAGAAAGCTGAGAGAAACTTTCCTGAAGTGTAGGCACAGAGGGCCTATAGTTGGCAGAATAATGGTCTCCCAAACATGCCCAAGCCTGATCTTCAGAACCTGTGAGTGTATTACCTTGCATAGCAAAAGGGACTTTACAGTGTGATTAAGTTTAGGATATTGAGATGGGGGGTGTAGCCTGGATTATCCAGTTGTGTCCAATGTCATCACAAGAATCCTTATAAATGAAAGAAGGAGGTAGGAGTGTCAGAGTCTGAGAATGAGATGAGACAAGCAGAGGTTTGTATAAATGCAATTTCTGGGTTTGAAGATGGAAGAGGTTTATGGGGTAAGAAATGCAGGTGGTCCCTAGAAGATAAAAAAGTCATTATCCCCTAATGCTTCAAGAAGAAATGTAGCCCTGCTGACATCTTAGTTTTATCCCAGTGAGATCTGTTTCAGAGGTCTACTGGTTTATGACCTTCAGAACTATAATAAATTTGTATTGTTTTAAGTTGCTTAAATTTGTGTTAGATAAAGCAGCACTAATAAACTAATAGAAGATCACATAAGTCTGAGAGCAGAATAAGAGAGTTTAGAGGAATTATCCAGGCATTCCATATCTTACGCTGAGCATGAGGCAGCTGCTGGCAATTACTGGGGTGGCAAGTCAAGTCTGGGACAGGGAAGTCAAGGTAACAGACAGAGATCTCCCTAAAGCGCAAGTACACAGATCTGTTGAAGGCTGAGGGAAAGGTAGGAGAAATAAAGAACCCAAGCCCTGTCTAGGGGAAGTTCTGATTCTATTAGAATCAGACTATTCAGAAGTAGTTTGAAGTCTGTTGTACATTGAATCTAACTAAAGCTGCCACAAAGCCTAATCCTAGCTCTATATAAACTAGAATTAATTACTCATCCTGTGCCACGTACACATAAATGTATAGAAAAAGAGACATGCCTGTCTTGGGGCATAAATGTTATTTATTTTAATCTCTAGTATTATATCACATTTTGACACTCAAAAAAGTATGAGAAATTTGAAGAAGGAAGAAAATATGATGTTTTGTCAAGAGACAAAAAAGTCAATAAAGACAGATTCAGAGATGAACCAAATGTTAGTGTTACCAGATACTGTAAGCACTTTAACCTAACTATGATAAATATATTAAAAGATCTAGTAGAGACAGTGGACATTATGCATGGAAACAATAGAGAGATGGCAATTATTAAAAAGAAGCAAATTAAAATGCTAGAAATAAATATAATACCAAAATTTTTTTTATGGGCTTATCAATAGATTAAACACAGCATGAGAAATATTAAGTGAATTTGAATACTGGTCAATATAAATGATTCAAACTAAAACACAAAGCAAAGAAATTAGTGAATGAATAAACGGTATATCTGAGAGCTATAGGAGAATATCACAAAATCTATTGTGCATATGATTAGAGGCCCAGAAAGAAAAAAGAGAAAGTGGCACAAAAGAAGTATTTGAATACAAAGCAGCTAAAAATTTTTCCAACTTAATAAAATTCATCAGACACAAATCCAAGATGTTTAGAAAATCCCAAATGGGGTAAATACAAAAAGAACCAGTGGTAGGGACATGATAGAAAAATTGCTGCAAATGAAGATGAAGACAAGGTTTTGAAAGAAGTCAAAATAGAAAGGTACAATATAGACAGAGAACAACAATGTGAATTATGGCTGAGCTCATCAGAACAAATGAAGGCCAGAAGATGGCAGAACATCTTTAATGTGTGAAAAGATAAATAAATAAATAAAGCCCTATTAACCTAGACTTGCACATCGAGCAGAATATTTCAGAAATGAAGGCAATATAAAGACATTTTTTAGACCAATAAAAACTGATTTTGTCTCCAGAAGGCATACACTACAAAATATACTAGGGAAATTCCTTAAGCTAAAAGGAAATGACACAGATAGAAACCAGAAACTTTAGGTAGGAATGAAGAACCTCAGGAAGGGTGAATGTGAATGAAATACAGAGAACCTTGTAAAAAACATTGTGTGTGTGTAGGTAAATATGTATCTTTAAAAGACTGTTTAAATAAGGAATACTAAGAATATAATATGAAGTTTATAGTGTATGTAGGTGCAAAATATATGACAAAATTTCAAAGGGTGAGAGGATGGTAATGTCTAATGCTACAAGATGCTTACATCATTTGGAAGAAATAGAATATTTTTAAGGCAGCTAGTGATAATTAAAGACATGTTTCATAATCTGAAGAGCAAGCACTAACAAATCCCATAAAGTGATATAACTAAAAGGATTAGATAAAAATGGAATTCTAAAAAGAAAGTAACACTCAATTTACTCAAAAAAGTGAAAAAAGAGTAAGAGGAACAAAGACAGTGATCAATAGAAATTAAACTCCAAGAATAGATGTAAGTCTAAACATATGAATAATGACAGAGTGTCTGAAAAGTCTCCATACAAAGGAAAATTTTGTAATATTTTGTAATTAAAGGTACATTTAGCTACACTAAAAAGTGATGATCAAACTTGACAAAAGACAGTCCCAGCTGTATGTTATTTACAAGAAATAAACTTCAGAAACATGAAAGTTTCAAAGTTAAAGATGAAAAAATATATAGCAAATTAAGTTGACACAAATCTCAATCATATCCTCAGAGTTCCTCTCAATCTATCAAGGGATATTTAGAAGGATATGTCTTCCGTTATCTTCTCTACCTTCAAGTTCCTGCACCGTGGGATTAATTAAATTTATGTGAATCACTTTATCATTTCCAACATGTTGTCAACTTCCTGATGATGTTGTACCATGTTGTAAAAAGTCCTAATTTTTTTACACTTCAAAAGTAGTGGCATAGAAGGCAATGGAGAGGAGTTTTTCCAAGAAGGAGTGGTTAGCAACGTTGACTGCTGTTGACAGGCAATCAATGGAGTGTGCACATGGAAAAGAATAACAAGATAATTGCTAACTTTGGAGGCATTAGGGGCAGAAACAGAATGTCATAAAGTTTCTAATGTTACTTGAACTCTAGCTGTTTTTATCATCTTTAAATCATCTTTAATTTCTCAGTCTCCTGAAACAACTTTTGCCTTGGCACTACACAACGTAAGGTTACTTTTCACAGTAAGCCAGTATTCTTTGCCGTATAGAAGATTAAAATAAAGTGGCTGTCAAATTTCTAAAAGGAGTGAGGGGGAGGAGTACACAGAGATGACAGCATCCTAATGGCTGAGAAAGCGGTAGTGGGGTGGGGGGGAGATGGCTACGGGAGGTGACAACAAGTCCTAAAGACAAGGAAGTGGCGCGGAGGTGACTGCAGGCGGAGGTGGCGGTGCATTAGGGTCAAGAGAGGCTGCAGAGTGCCTGACAAGTAAGGAGGTGTCAGTGGAGTGGCAGAAGATAAACAAGTAAATATATTGAGAATAATGGGTGCCAGGAAGGAATTTGCAAACATAAAAATAACCCAGAGGTACTGAATCAGAATTGGAGGTAGAGATGTAAACATTTTTTGTGAACATGTTTTCTAGTACATGTGTGTGTGTGTGTGTGTGTGTATTTTCTTTTTGTTTTCTTACTTGTCTCTACTTAGAGGGCCTAGGAGCAACTTTGCCCCATTAGCAATAAGCACCCTGAGTACTAATTTTTTTCTAAATACCATGCTTCACTGAAAGGAACCAGGGCTCCTTAGAAAAGTGGTTGACTCTACAGCTGGGTCAGGAAAAGTACAAGATGAACCTGGAATATCTTATGCCCAAAATAAAGAAATGTTCAAGGAAGATGAGAACATGCCAAAAGGACACAGGAGCCATTCTGAAAGAGATTCTACTGATCAAATCTGGGAAAATTTGACCATCAAAATTTGTTTGACTGTTTGCTAACCGTGATAGTGATGATTATTCAGGAGTTGCTAGTGCATGCTAAGGCTGTAGGATACGTTTAATTAGGAAAAGGATATTGGCGTAGTTTTACAGTGCCATCCCAGAAAATAATAAAAAAGGGAAACAGTCGCTCCTTGATAGAGAAACCTGGCAGACAACTACTTGGCTGGATGATCGAGATTACATAACCAGCAAGGGGATGGGTCAACATGATTTGCCTTCTGATGTGATCCCCTGAGAAAAGCACATCACTTGAATGATGTTCCAGTCCCGGATACGTGGCCTGAGCCTGGTCAAGAAGAAACACTGGATGGACTCTGATTGATGGTCATTTTACATAATGAAATGCCGGTACCCATTACAACTGTCTGCATTATGAAAAACAGGAAAAGACTGAAGAACTGTTCAAGATTGAAGGAGACTGAGCAGACATGATAACCTAATGCAATGCATGACTTTTATTAATAATTAGGTTCTGTGACCTGGATGACAGTGTGCTACTGATGTTGATTTCCTGATTGGGAAGACTGAAGTGATATAATGCATAAGAGCATCCTTGTTTATGGGAAATACACATCAGTGTGTTTGGGAATAATGGACAATATGTTAACAGCTCGATAATGGTTATGTGGGCGAGGGGGAGAAAGAGAAAGAGAGATGGGAGGGAGAGGGAGGGTAAAATGTTAACAATCAGGGAAATAGAGCATATAGGAAGATTTGTGCAGTTCTTAAAATCTTTCTGGAAGTTTTAAATTATTTCAAAATAAATTATAAAATTAATTAAATAAAATAACCTGCTGCATAGTTAAAAATAACTTCCATAGTGTGTTATTTATTACTTTTGTATTTGTTGAGAAGAAGTATTCACAAGATTGGATAGATAAACCAAGTAATTTTATGTGACAAAATCAAGTAATTATATGTGATGAAATGAATTAATGAATATTACTTTCCATAGAGTGGATTGCTAGCTATAAGATAAAAATAAATATAACTTGATAAATAAATATATAGGCTTTGTGATTAAAAATTACATTTTACAAATAATTGTTAATAGAACTAGAGAATTAATATTTAGAATTTAGAAGTTATGGCTTAAAGTTTATCCTAGACTATAGAAACTGAAAACAACATGTTTCAATGATTTAGCACTGGAATAAGGTCTTGCCTCTGCATACATTATTTTACTTGCAAATTGATTGACCAATTTGATCAAAGCAGGAGAAACAGCTGTATTCTCAATGTCAGGAAAAAATAGATGAAAATTAATGGACTCTGCCAAACAATTCTGTTTGGTACAAGATACTAATTAATAATGTGACAGCTATTTCTCCCCTCCAAATTGATTAAATTTGAGGGAGAAACATTTGGAACACTGGCACCATCTTCATTTTTATTTTGTTCCTAAACTTATGAAGAATTGGGTAAAGGAGTTTCATGTAAACAATGTTAGGTAAAAGTGAAAAATGTTGAAGAAAAAATAAGAAAGGTAAAGTATTGTAGATCATTTAAAAAAAGAAAAAATAGGACCAAAAGCAGTCTAGAATATGAAATAAATAAGGTTAAACTGAACCATGGGCTTGTGTGTTGGGGAAGCATGAAACTCAGTGACAATCATACTTTTTAAAAATCAAATAAACAAAGATAATATAAAACACTATTAAGTGGTGAAAAAGCAAACACTGAGGTTTCAAGATAATTTTACAAACTTATTAAATACTTGCTAAAAATATCAGAATTATGATTGTAAAAAATTCATAAGTACACTGTGCACAATACTTTCAGATTATTTTAATTAGCGTGGAGAAAGCAGCAGTGATACAGAAATGCCAAAATGTCAAAGACCTTTTACTTAAAATGGAGAAAGAAAATATTTCTTGTTTTGAAATTAGGGAAAAATAATTGAAAGGTAAACTTAATAGTTCAGCCAACAGTTAGACATTGGTGCCCCATGGGGTTAATTCAGTATAATGTGCAACCTTTTCTATGTGGAGAAGATACAATTGATTCATAATTATAGGGCATGTGTTCTGAGTCCTTTGAAAAATAATGGTTATTGACTGATAATTTTCTGCTACACTTTCTATCTCAACCCTATGACCAATGACCCTTATCTATTAAATAAAGAACACGATTTAGAATTTTTGTGCCCCTGACAATTGCTAGAAGTAAACCTACGATTGGGCTTCATCAGTCTACTGCTTTAATTGATTGAACTGCTTGACACACAAGAGCCTGAAGGGTGGTAGTGCAAAAAATATGATTCACCGACTAGCAGTGTCATTACCATTACTGGGAACTTGCTAAAATGTAAATTCTCAGTCTTTGCCTCAGACTTGCTGAATCAGAAACTCTTGGAGTAGGCTCAGCAATCTGTGGTTTAGTAAGTCTTTAATAAATTGAGAAGCACTACTGTAAGGTAACTTGTTTCTTGTGTACTTCTCCAGGATGGTACAGAAAATAACAGTGGTCAACCACTCCTTGAAAATATTTTTTGGCCACGTGAATTCATAAGTGATCATGAACATTTCTGGCGATGAAAGGTCTCTATTTCTAAGAAAAAAAATGTGCTTTTTATTGGCATGTTCTGCCAAGCACTCCTGGAAATTTCTATTATTTTGTTGGGCAAGGTCGAAGCAAGAAGAATGATTCAAATAAAGCTGATACAGAGCAAACATTAAAATGTATAAATCATGCACCCAGGCTGAAAGTCTTCAAATTTCATTAATATTGTCTGAATCAGTAATTTAAAAAATGGAGAGAAAGGGGCAGGCTTTTATTCCTAGAAGACATAATCTTTTGTTATGCTCTGCTATTCCTAATACATGGCTCTATTTTTGACAACTACTGATTGCCCGTAAAACACAGCGGATTCTCCCCAGCGAAGTCTCCGTGTTGCTTCCTTGGCACTGGCATCCTTCACTCTATTGTGTTCTCACCATTTCCTTATTTTGCTTCTTCCCATCCAGCGCCTGCACCTGCCTGAATGTGTCAATTATCATGATGCACAAGCATATTTAGTACTCCCTCTAGTGGCTATTTAGTGAACAGATCTAGTAGTTGCCCTGGTTACCCAAGCTTTCCGTCACAGATAGCAACTTTCAAGTAATAACTAGTATCTATTAGGAGCTTATTTCGTGACAGGCAATGTCCTCTGAATTTTACTTTCAATGTGAAATTGAAAATAAGACATAGGACTTGATGAGGAAAGAAACAAGATCAGAAAGTGGAAAATAAGAATTTTCCCAAAAAAGAAAAAAAAAAGAATACAGAATACATTATTTACCAGATCAGGAGGACTATAATTGTTTATATCAATATAAACATTTTTACTATGAGATATAGTGTTTGGAAATCAAAATGTAAGAAAATATATAGTAGGAAAAATCAAATAAATAGGCATCTAAAGGATTTCCCATATCTTATAATAATATATCAATGCAATAAAGAATTATAAGTATATGAAACACAAAAGGGTAAATAATTAGAAACTATTTTGCTAACTTCAAAATAATTTGAATGTAAGGTCAATTTTCTGTGTCTAAAAAACCTTCTCCTAAATACTTATTTGTATTTCCCTTTTTCCATGTGCTTGCTGCATGTTATTTAGGAATATATACTTTATGCCAATTGCTTATTCATCTTCCTTTTCCCTTTCCATACCAGCTTTATAGGCCATGATATACCTTGATTTTAGATTAAATAAGCCAATTACTCTATCCCTAGTGAATATTTAAAATAAGTTTTTTATAATGTAAAATGATTGTTACCATAATGCTCTGGAATTATTTTTTCTGGATTAATGTTTTGGCTGTATCACTTACTAGCTGTGTGATCTTGGATAAATTATTTGTTCACTTTGTGTATCAGATTCTTTATCTATAAAATGAGGAATACGGTAGTTTCTAATTCATAACTTTGTCATGAGGAATAATAGGGTTAATACATGTTAAATGCTTAGAATAGTGTCCGTGGCCATGATGAGTTTTCAATACTTGTTACCTACTATTGTTACTATGATTATTTTTATCACAAAATGAGTATGGAAGGTATACAGCCTCAACTAGTAACTAATTTCATTTATAGATAATGGAAGATTGAAAGCTATATCGTAGTTACATTAAAGAACTTTGTGAACTTGATTTTTTAAATTTTTGAATAAGAATTGCAAGCATCTTTATACATTTTCTAATAAGCCACATACATGTTTGTGTGTGTGTGTATGTATATGTATGTAAGATACTGCCACATCTTGATGGATGTGTAAAGTGAGAAGTTTATTCATTTATAATTCACTTTAAAAACAGCTAAATAAGTCAACACTAACTGGCCAAACCTTCACTGCCTTTTCCCTGGCCCTGGTTCTGCTACCAAGCCAGCTGGTGAAGAAACAGTCGTTGATCCTAACTCCAGGCAGCTAAGGCTTCAAGTTATTTTCTCTGATCTGAGGGATGGAGTGGAACTCGACCTACTTCTGTAAGATTTCTGTGTTGCTTCCTCCCTACTACAAAATCCACTTTATGCCAACCAAACCCAGAACTGAAAACCAACCAAATTTCAACTCATGTTGAAATATGAATAACCAGGCAGCTCCAAATATGAAATCCACCCTTACTTTCACTGATCCCCAAAAATGTGTTTCTGCCTGGATTCTTTTTCATTAGTACTGGCCCAGTTACTCTGCCTATTAACACAAAAACATAGCATCTAAAAAATTGAAGCTTTAATCTAAATATCTCTCAAGGACTCACACACTAAAGTCCTGTTGTTCTTTGTTTATGTCAGTCATGTTTCTTATAACCAGAAGCCCAGAGTTTTTAGCACACTTCTCTCCTAATATCACTCAACTTCCCTGATTCCTAAAACATTGCCACAGTGCCTTAAATATATTAATAGTGGCCTAGTTGTATTTAAGAAATTTGATTTGTGCCCTATTCTAAAGATGCTATACAGCAACATGGAGACAGAGAATAGGTGATATTATTCTTGCCACACAAACCAACCTATACTAACTTATAAAAAATCATTTTAATGCATATGTTTCAAAACAATATGAAAGAATACTGAGACTTTAAAAATTCTCATCTGCTGATGGAAAACATGAAATATAAGGATATTAAGTAAACTGCCTCTGGTTATTAGAGATTTTGCAGTAACAAGCTGAGTTTACACACAGCAGGGACTCAACAAAGACTTGTTCAATGACAGATGAACATTAGTCTTAGTTCAAGATCTGGTGCTCTATGCAGAACATTAGCCATTGTGTCTTCTGGACATGTTCTTATCAAACACAGTAGCGCTCACCACATGTAATTATAGTTGAAAGGGTGTGGGGAAGGAAATTTTGTATTTTTAATTAAAGATTGTGAGTCCCTGTTAAGCATCAGCGGGGTATCTGCCACTCACTCCCAGGAATTTAAATCATGACTTATTTTAATTTAGAGGACCAACCATAAAATTTCAGTCAAAGAGTCAGAACAGGAAACTCTCATTTGCCCTAGGACACTTTGTTGGAAAAGGGTAGATGAAAAAGTACACAGATCAAACCAAGTTCACGTGTATTCTTAGCCATTTGGGAAATGTGCAAATATATATATTGAAGAAGTAAAAATTACTGAGTTGAAAGTATATAAAAAAAATAGAGGCCGGGCGTGGTGGCCTATGCCTGTAATCGTAGCACTCTGGGAGGCCGAGGCTGGTGGATTGCTCAAGATCAGGAATTCAAGACCAGCCTGAGCAAGAGCAAGAGTGAGACCCTGTCTCTAATAAAAAAATAAAAAGAAATGATCTGGACAACTAAAAATGTGTATATATAAAATCAGCTGGGCATGGTGGCGCATGCCTATAGTCCCAGCTACTTGGGAGGCTGAGGCAGGAGGATTGCTTGAGCCCAGGAGTTTGAGGTTGCTGTGAGCTAGGCTGATGCCATGGCACTCTAGCCCGGGCAACAGACTCTGTCTCAAAAAAAAAAAAAAAAAAGAATAGAAAAGAATGATAACTTCTATTGTTAGAATGCCATTAATAGTTAAGTAACGTGGAAAACAATCTACTTAAATAATTAAATAAATTGTTTTATACCTATTAAATTAGTAAACTAAAAAGATTCTTGTCTGATCTGGCATGATTATTTTAAAATAATATATATATGAGGAAGAAGTATAAATTTTGAAAAGAATTATAGTATTATGAGCTATACCATATATATTATGTCTCATTAAGAAATCCTCTCTTAATTTAAAGAAAGAAAACACATGTATACTTAGCTATTATCTTTCTAGCATTTTCCATATTTGCAAAACATAGAGACAATGTTAATGTCTAACATTAAAAAATGATACAATGAAGGCATTACGGAATTATTATGTAGCGATTGCATTATAATTTATTTTATCTATTTAAGAACATGTAAATATGCTTATAAGGGTAAGTAAAAAATAAAATCATAAGAATATAAATTATATATATATAGACAAAGTACAAAGGAGATTATAAAAAATTAAATCAGATATTTTTGGTAGATGAATAGAAAGTGATGTAGTTTTCTGTTAGGTGTCTTTGATAATATTGTTAAGATCACATTGCTATGATAAAATGTATCTGTATAAATAGATAGATTGGTACCCTATTTGCAAGATTGTTCATGAAATTTTCAAATAGTCTTCAAGTAAGTCTCTATGTGAATTTTTCCCAAGTAGCCAAAAGAGAAGTCATCTTTAAATATCAAATTCAGAGTTAAGTTGTGATCTTCATGTGACAAAAAATGTGTGTGTGTGTATTTTTTTTTGCCAAATATATTAGTTGAGGCTATGTATTATCTATCAATTTTTTTCTCCATGGTAATAAGACTTAGAAACATTTTAGTTTAGATGGATTTCAAATGTCTTTTTAACAGTCTCATATTTGACATTCTTGCTATTATTAGAGTGTGTGTTATATCAAGAGATGGTCTGTATTATCCCTGGAGACTCAATTACTCTGTGACTTGCCTATAATCTAGGCAAGTCTCAGAATAACATCTAATATAATAGGGCATATTTTTCTTGAATAATTTTTAGATATTGTTTGATATAAATATCAGAGTAAATAATTTCTGAAACCATGAATGCTTAGATGAAAGCAATTCACTTATAAAAATACATTAATATGAGAAAATTTATTTTACTCTAGAAATGTGAAAACTCTTATTCACAGGTTTATAACGTTTTAGGGAAAAGGACAAAATGTCCTTTCTTCCGTTTCATATTCAAACATATTGTATTAAATATTAATATATTGAATCTGAAGGGGATATGGTCCCTTGACATTCCTGGGTGACCACAAATATAGGAAACATTATTATTGTTTTGTTTTTCTTTATTGCTCTAATTAATTTCATAATGTTTTTGAGACATCTTAGAACAATGAAGAATATAAAGAAGAATATTTAAAAAGTTATCAAAAATTTCTTGCTAAAAGGAATTAGACAGAGTTATTGTTAAACCTAATTCTCTTTTCACCGACCAGACAAATATAAGCATCAGGCATCCCTGAGGGCGAAGAAGAAAAAGCAAAAGGCCTAGAAAGCCTATTTAAGGGAACAATTGTGGAAATCGTCCCTGGTCTTACTAAAGATTTAGATATCCTAATACAAGAAGCTCAAACACCTGAGAGATTCATTGCCAAAAGAGCATCATAAAGGCACATAGTCTTCACACTGTCCAAAGTCAACATGAAAGAGGAACTCTTACAAGCCGTGAGGTGAAGACATCATGTGACTTACAAAGGAAAACTCATCAGACTAACAGCAGACTTCTCAGCAGAAACCTTACAAGCCAGAAAGAAACAGGGTCCTATATTTAGTCCCCTTAAACACAATAACTACCAGCCAAGAATTTTGCATCCTGCAAAACTAAGTTTTATAAATGAAGGAGAAATAAAGTCTTTCCCAGTCAAACAACACTAAGGGAATTTGTCCTAGACCTAGACCTGCCCTGTAAGAAATGCTTAAGAGTTCCATACATGGAGCCAACAATTGATACCCACCAGTGTAAAAGCACACAAACATTAAAATTCACAGCTCCAAAAATTTAAAATGCACAGCTCTTATAAAACAATAACACAAGGAAGAGAACAAAGCAACTAGATAACAGTCATAATGATGGCCAGAATAGTATCTCATATATCAATACTAACATTGAATGTAGACAATCTTAATGGCCCCCCTTAAAAGATGTAGATTACATGAATGGATAAAAGAAAACCCAAATATATATTGTCTCCAAGACACCCATTTAACTTTCAAAAATCCTCATATAGCAAGGTAAAGGGATGGGAAAAAATATTTTGTGCAAATGCAAACCAAAAGCAAGCAGGAGTAGCTATTCTCATATCAGATAAAATACACTTTAAATCAGCAATCATAAAAAAGATGAAGATGGTCATTATATAATGATAAAAGGATCAATTCAACAAGAGTATATAACAATCATAATTAAGGCCATTTGCATGTCTTCTTTTGAGAAATGTCTATTCAGGTCTTTTTCCCATTTTTTAAAAGAGTTGTTTTTTTGCTATGGAATTGTTTGAGTTTCCTATATATTTTGAATATTAACCGCTTATCATCAGATGTATAATTTGCAAATATGTTCTCCCATTCTGTAGGTTGTCTCTTTACCTTTTTTATTGTTTCCTTTGCTGTGCAGAAGCTCTTTAGTTTAATGTAATCTCATTTGACCATTTTTACTTTTGTTGCCAGTGCTTTTAGCATCTTATCCAAAAAATTCCCTTCCCAGACCAATGTCATGGAGCTTTTTTTTCTATGATTTATTTAGCAGTTTCATGGTTTTTGGTCCTAAAGTTTTTGAGTGCAGTTTTATTATAAGGTGGGAAGAGCCTAATTTTATTTTTCTGCATGTAAGAATCCAATTTTCTGAGCGCCATTTATTGCAGACTACCCTTTCCTCATTTTGTGTTCTTGGCACATTTGTCAAAAATCAGTTGGCTATAAATGTGTGGATTTGTTTCTGGGCTCTCTTCTCTGTTCCATTGATCTATGTATCTGTTTTTACACCAGTACTTTGCTGTTTTGGTTACTATAGCTTTGTAGCATATTTTGAAGTCATGTCATGTGATGTCTTGTTTTTTTTTTTTTTTTTTTTGCTCAAGATTGCTTTGGCTATTTGGGGTCTTTTGTGGTTCCATACAATTTTAGGATTCTTTTTTCCCTATTTCTGTGGAGAATGCTATTGATACTAGGGATTATATTGAATCTGTAGATCACTTTGGGTAGATGGGCATTTTAACAATAGTTATTCTTCCAATCCACAAACACAGGATATCTTTCCATTCATTTGTGTCTCCAATTTCTTTTATCAATCTTTTTATAGTTTTCAGCATAGAGAGCTTTCACTTCCTTGGGTAAATTTATTCCTAGGTATTTTATTATTTTGTAGCTATTGCACATGGGATTGTTTTCTTGACTTCTTTTTCAGATATCTTATTATTAGTACATAGAAATGCTACTGATTTTTTGCATGTTGGTTTTATATCAGGCAACTTTACTAAACTCATTTATCAGTTCTAACAGGGTTTTTTGGTGGAGTCTTTAGGGTTTTCTCTATATAAGGCATTGTAGTCTGCAAACAGGGACAATTTAACTACTTTCTTTTCAGTTGGATGTCTTTTATTTCTTTCTCTTGCCTATTGCTCTGGCTAGGATTCCCAGCACTAGATTGAACAGAAGTGGTAACAGTGGCCCCCTGTACTCTTTGTGATAGGCTTCTTATCATGTATTGCAGAATATCTGATTTCACAGATGTTTAAAGGATATTGTGATAACTCATGCACTATTTAAGTGATTCTTTCTGAAAATCCTGCAATAGAACTCTAGAGATTCAGGGGTAGACTCTCATTATTCCTATAAATTAGACGTTTTATTTACTTTCCCCTCTGGCTACAGCTCTAATTTATCACAGTGTACTCTATTGTTTCTCTGCCCATTCTAGGGTTGCAGTAACTGGCTGAGGGAACCACAATCTAAGTCAATATCCAATGCATATTTGACATCTCCATTTGGAGTTCAAGTAGAAATCTCAAAGTTAATGTGATCAAAACAGAACTTTAGATTACTCTCATGAAAAACCTGTCTTAACTATCTTACTAAGTAAATGTTGCCAATGTTCAATTTTTTTTTATTTTACTAAAAGCTGTATTATTATTATTTGCCACTGTTCAAATCGTGAAAGCCAAAATCTTAGGCATCATCAATGAAGGGATAATTCTTAGCATTGCTGCTGGTTTCTCCCCTACTTAAGTGTGTAATGTTAAAGAGTTAAAAGGCTCATCCTTAGACTTCCCTTTATTCTTGTCCTAGATTATCTCACTAGGGGAATTCATCTACTGTCATGATTTTATATGTAATCTATATATTATCTGTTTATTACCTTTATTTCCAAAGCATAAAGAAGTTCCTATGGCTTTACTTTCAAAACGTACTTCAAATCCATGTCTTCATTTTGTTTACTCTGTAGCCACCCTAAGGCAAGCCCCTGCTATCTCTCCTGGGGACTACTGCTATGGCCTCCTTACTGGTCTCCCTGCCTCTATGCTATCCCTAATAAAGTGTATTCCCTTCATTATAAGAAATATTATTTTAAAGTAAAACAAATCCAGTGAATGATAATTTAGGTTATATTAACCCCCTTGCTTGAAAGTCCCCAATGATTTCTCATTATATTTATAATAAAATCCAATTTCTTATACTGACCTACAAAGCCTATATAATCTGGCCTTTGCCTTCTTTGCTAATGTAATTTCATACCACTTTCCTCTTTACCCTCTGACATCAGCCATAATGCCCACCCCCTTTTTTTTCCTTTTCCTTAAACATGCCAAAACTAGAAACTATTTCTGGTCTAAGCACAATGGTTTCTCTGCCAGAAATGCTCTGATTTTGCACACAAAAGACTGTCCCCCTCACTTCCTGAATGAGACAACCAATGTAAAGTAACTCGCCCTTCTCTACCTCCAGTCACTGTGTAATATATCACCCTGTGTTATTTTCCTTACAGCATTCTCTGAATTATCTTGTTCATTTTCTATAAACACACTCCAGAAAGTTAATACTATAAGTTGAGGTGGCTTGTATGCTTTGTTTATTCATCCACCCACAGAACCTGCAACAGGACCTGTCAGGGTTTTAGCCTGAAGTGTCAGTTCTTGGCACACTCATGGCAGAAGAATGACCAGACACACCAAAGTTAGGCAAGCATGAAAAGGAGGTTTATTGAGGAGAGAAATATAGAGGATTATAAGGCAAGAGCAAGATACAGGTTTACAGGGCGAGATACATATGCCACAGATGATGACCGGACCCATGGTCGCAGCAAGGGAGAGCAAAAGAAAGGGTGCAAAAGGGGTTGACTATGATGTTTTATAGTGCCCAGATAGGGACCTCCCTCATGGTTCAGAGATCACCATGGAACCACTTTGATCAGACAGTTGGGAGATACATGACCTGAGCCTAAACTATGCATTCAGGTTGTTCTAGTTCAATTTCCAGATTCTGTGGTACCTATATGGCTTGGCCTGTGGGCTAGAGAGTCCTCTGCATTCTTTTGCAGCTGGCATACTAAGTTATGATTGGCAGGTTCATAGGGTACTCCCTCCTCCCTAGGTATGGCAGTGGGTTGGGAGATTAGGATGGGGCAGGACCAAGATGGAAGCCACAGCACCCACTTTCATCCCTAGGAGACTGGGAATCCCTCACTATCTACCTAACAGATCTGGCATAAAACAGGCACTTGATACTTAATTTGAGTGAATTAAAGAAAAGTATGCCCGTAAGTCTTGTTGGTCCTGGATCTCACATTCTTCAGAGTTTATAAAAGACTAACAAGCTTTTATTAGGCTCCAGGCTACCTCTTTTTTGGCTTGTAGGTATTGAGGGATACTGTCGCAGTGTTGTATATGTGAACTATTTGCAGGTGAAGTGCTATTACTGGTGAAGCCATATTTTCTTGGGTCAGAGAGGGGAAGATAACTGAGTGCAAGGAATGGAAAATTTTTCCCTCTCTGCTGAAGGCTGGGGGTAAGCACATAAGGATTTGCTTCTACATCTCTTCCAGAAATTCAAACAATTCTTTTGCCTTGTTTCTTCACTAGGTTCAGATATATAACTCTTGAATACAACCCTGGGACAATTTATCTAGCATGTACTCCCAGGAATCTAGGTCCCTTCTACTTTATTTGAAACTCCTACCCCTACCCTAGTGATTCTGTGAGTTCTCACAGCCACGCATACTTCCAGTGGTATTTCTATGTACAGGAAAACAAAACAAAACAAAACAGAAAACACTACTGAACAATGAATGTAACTCTATTGACCTCTTGCTTCTTTCATAATTAGTCTTATTGGCCCATTAAATTCAGAACCATGAGTCATTAAAAGATAGTTCCTCTTTTTTCAAGGTCAAATAGCATGAAACATTACCAGAGGGTGAATGGGACATTTTTTCATTAAAGTCCTCTAATGCAGCAAAATAAAGAAAGGAAAATAAGCAAATCATGTTTGCATACTAAAATAGGCTTAAAGTTGATGGTTTTAGGTTTAAAAAAAATCCTTCTCCCTCAGAATTGAGGAATGGGATGGAGTGGGGGACAAGTAGTGGTGGAGAAAGATAATTTAGTTCTGCCCTCAGGGTAGGTGCACAACTGAGTTCTTCTTAAAGGGTGTAAATTAGCCCGTCTTGTGCCATTGGTGAGACAGAACTGGCATTGCCTGTTGTCAACCAGCTCAGTACAAAGTGAAATTCATATAGAATTTAAAAATTCTGATCCACCAGAAGCCCTGAAGCAGCACATTTAAAATGATGCTGCATTCTTAATTCAGATGAAGAGTGTGACCAAGGTGAAACAGACAGATCAGCAGTTCTCACTCCCTGGGTTTCCCTAAGGGTTTTCACAGTGAGACTGACCCTTTCAGAAATGGATTCTGGCTGGGTCATGATGCCACAGAATATTATATCATGGTAAACAGGCTGGACCCTTCCCAGGGGCTTATTCTTAATGATAATACCAAGCCAGGCACTGCCAGACAGCACAGAATCCCTTAGGAAGTGAAATCAAGGTGTGGTATTAAAATACTTCCATGCAGCTTCTCACTGATTTTTATATATTTCCTGTGATTTTTTTTTTTTTTGTAAGAGAAACCCAGGAAAAATGCTTATAGAGAAATTTAAATTACCTGTCCTTGGTCATAACCGTGTAGTGGAACAGAGAAGAGATTTAAAAAGACAAAGTTTTATATCAGGAATCATCTTTACCCTTTATTAGATGATCATAGGCAAGTTGTTTAACTTTGTTGAATCCAGTTTCCTTATCTATAATGAGAATGACAGTAATAATAATTTTCATGAAGGGTAGGTATGAGAATTAAACATTACATAAAATCTCTTTGTATACTCTAAATCATCTTACAAAAATCATTCATTATTTTTACTTCTGTTATCACTATTAACATCCTGTAAGTATTGGATTTAGTGCCTATAATCTTAACTCGTTGTCTATATTGTACTAATATTTTGTGAAGATCACAGAATTTCAGTCTTAGGGTGGAAATATTCCTGAGCATCATTTAGTCAAAGCACTTATCCAGAAGTTTAATCTTCCCTACAAAGTGCATGTCAATCAGCTATTTGAACCCTGTTTGGTGACAGGAAACTTACTACTTTATAAGGTTTTACTCTTTTGTCAGCATTGACTGTTGGAAGAGGCATCCTCATCCTCAGCTAAAATAGATCGTTAGGTAACTTGCATTCAGTGATTTTAGTACTACTCCCGTGGTTCATATATTTATCCTATCTGTTTGTACCAATATTTATAATATAGAGTAAACATTTTTCAGGAATATGTGAGTAATTAATTCATAGTTTGAAATTTTTAGGAATATGTTGTCTACCTTTACCTCATACTTCTAGTAAAATTTTATTAGACACAGCCCATTGTCTGTGTTCCCCATGGCAAACAGAACAGACAGATAGCGGTTTGCGGCACACCTTACCCACTCCCATGGGCGTCATGGACATTGTGGGGGAGATGTGCACATAAAGTAGTTAGAATGTACAGTCAAATATTATATGAACCAAAGGTTCGAGAAAGCACCATCATAATGCAAAGAACTCAGCTCTGCAAATAAGAATTCAAGTTGTCATGCTCATAAATGACAAGACAACTAGGTGAAGAAAGCGGCTTTAAAATGTCCTGATAATTTGACATTCTGTTCATGCCAAGATACTAGACTGCTGATAGAGTTATGTTTGTTTGCATCTTTGACAGAATAGCTAATTTTGTGGCTTGAAAACAATCATCTTTGGGAATCTCAGTTTCCATCTCGTAAGGTAGAGTGGAGTGATAATGATCAAGTTGCAGTTATCACTAGCACCTAAATTAGATGCAGGTTAAATGGCTTATTTTGAAGAATAGCAATGTGTCTAGGATTATAAATATCACAATAAGTATTAATTATAGTATTTCAATTATAGATTTGTAAATATTTAATTCCTGGGGAAATTTACTTATCTCAAATTATGAAAAATAGAATCTAAATTTGTATTTTCTTATATCTCAAGGTGTTCTTCCTATTTTACAAATGCGACAAATAGATAAGTAACTTGTCTAGCTGACATAGGTGGTTAATGAAAAAGGAGTCAATCAACTAGATGACTGACTAGTGTCAAAATCATTACCCAACGCTGCTTCCTATGCAAGAATATATATATATTTGATTTATGATAACTTTATTAAATATGATTTATGCATGTAGATGATTTTATTTTCTTACATCTATAGGGCAATTTACCTTTTTTTGGTAGTGAAGACCTAAATATGGAATGGATTATTTCCGCCATACCCATATTTATTAATGCAACAGGAAGGACTATTTCATCAAGGCTCCTGTCACCGTTCTAAATGATGGAGACACAGAAATGATCAAAACAAACACAAATTAAATTTTGCAGTTCAGTATGGATGACAAGGAGGAACTTTTCAAAAATACAGTTCAATCCATTTCTACTCATTATTTATTTAAATTATATGAAGCATAACTTTAAAAACAAAATCATATATTTCAAAGAAAAATAGTCTACTTATTCTCATACATTCTGTGTCGAATTTTAAGGATATAATGATTTATGATTCGTATGTCTTGGCCACCTCTTGTTTATAGGATGGGTATATATATATGGCATTTCTATTTCAAAGACATTATCTAGCTGTCATTTAGTGGTTCTTCTTTTCAAAATGTACTGCAGCAAAAATTATAAATATAGTATTAAAATCTAATACTATATTTTACTCTGAGGCTAAAGATTCAGTAGGAAAAATTCAAACTGGATAATACTTCACAGTTAACTTAAGTAAACAGTTTTCTACAAATCATATACTACATACAAGGTATATCTTTTTTTTTTTCATTTAATTCACTTACATGTAACAGTATACTTTTTGGGAGTGGGAGCAATAGAAATAAATTAATAGAAGAATTTAATAATGCAACATTTTATCTGTGACTATTATAAATGAAATCCATCTGTTCTTTTCTGGGTTAAGTATACCCAAAATATTTTAAATGCAGGCAGGCAGAAAATAAATGGTCTCTTCCCATCAGCATTTTACTTCTGGGCTATTTCTGTCCTGTTTCAAAAGGGTCTCAGATATGTGACTTCTGACTCCATTCTTTCTCTAATAAAATGCTAAATCTGGTTTAGTGTGATATTATGAATCTGGAGATGCAACCACGTTTTTTTTGAGAACCTATTAAATTCAGCCAACAGAAAATCACTATTAAATCCTTCGAAATAAAAATGTAGTCAACCTCAAAATGCATAAGCATCTTGTGTGTATAGCAAGCCTTAAATATAATATAAATATTGATAAGAGAATGATACAAACCAAGCTGTTTTTAGTCAGACTACCTTTAGTAAATATCCACTTCCCATCTTCCAAACCATTAATCTGCAAGGAGAGTATTTTTTCAATATTTCCAATTTAGGTAATTCAATTTTTATAGAGGTATTTAATGATATATATCTTCTATACATTATGATTTACCTAAATTCAATTTAAAAATAGAATCTATATTTTTAAATTCAAAACAATGAAAAGAAGTGTCTTTGAACATATAAAAGTATTTTATCCAATAAATGAATACAGAAGCATGCTATTAGATCCAAATTGTGACAAATTATAAGTCCAGTAATACACATTTCCAATTTGAAATATAAATTATTATTTATAGCAATTGATAAGAGTTTTCTCAGAAAACAGATTAATTTTAAATATGTGGATTTCACAAAAATTCCATTTACTAGACAACTTTCTTTTATTTTTACCAAGAAGATACTTAAAATTATTTTGGAATCAGAAATTGTCATATATAAATTAGAACATAGGAATAAATCATTAAAGGGCCTTATGCTATTTATTAAATATTGTATTATACTCTCATTGCATGAATACCTTGGTAAAGCAAGCATTAACCTACTGTAATTTGTGTATAATCTTCCGTATTTTGAATGGCCTGTTCAACATGGGACTCTCATTTTAAAAGTTAATTTTATATTTTCTAATTATAAAGATAATTTTTGCTGATTATAATATATAAATATTATGGAAAAATTAAAAACAAAGAAAAAGTCACCATTCACTCTGTATTTTTCAAGCATTTACTTCTGATTTTTTTTCTGATTTGAGATTGAGATAAACAACTCTTCATTTAAAATTTAAATTTATATTGTATGTTCTGCTTTCCTGAATTAAAATTAAAATACAAGTCTTTCCCTAAGTTATTACAAACATATCATAAGAATAATTTAATGGTTGCTTAATATTCCATCAGCTAAAGTATTTCTCAAAATGTTTTTCATTTACAACCTGCAACAGGATCTTCTGGGCATACTTGAAGCGGAGTGGAATAAGAACCCAATAATGTGAATTTTAAACAATTTAGCCAGGTGATTTCTTAAATTCTATTTTACTTTAACTGACAAATGATGGTTGTATATGTCTGTGGGTATATTAGCTTGGTGTGGTGGCAGACACCTGTAGTCACAGCTACTCAGGAGGCTGAGGCAGAATTGCTTGAGCCCAGGAATTTGAGGTTGCAGTGAGAACCTGTCCTCCCCGCAAAAATAACTTAAAAATAATAAATAAATAAATATTTGTGGGTACATTGTGATGTCATGCTACATGTATAGATTATAGAATGATTAAATCAAGCTAACATATTCATCTCACATACTTACCATTTCTATACATTCAATTATGAGAAGCCATGATTGTAACTGCCCTAAGATAATTTACCCATTCTCTCATTGTTAGACACATAGGTTATTTTCAATATTTTTATCATAAATAAACATTTTTTTGCATTTCAAGGTTTTTCTATTTTGTTAATAGCTATATTGAGATATAATCCATATACAATGAAATTCACCCATTTAAAATATATTTTAATATATTCACAGAGTTATGCCATCATCATTGTTTAATCTTGGAATATTTTCCTTACCCACTAAAGTAACTCTGTACCCCTTAGGAGTCACTCCCATTCCTTCACCCCACCTTCACCTCAGACTACCATTCTGTTTCTACAGATTTACTTTTTCTGGACAGTTCATAGAAATGGACTCAACTGTATGTGGTCTTTTGTGACTTGCTTCTTTCACTTAGCATGATGTCTTCAGATTTCATCAGTGTCATGTCATGTATCAGCATATTTCTTCTTTCTTAGTAACAAATGATTTTCTATTGTATAGTTATGTCACCTTTTATCCATTCATCAGTTGATGTTTCACTAGGTTCTACTTTTTGGCTATTATCAATAATGCATGAATATTTAGTGCGTGTTTTGTGTGAGCATATTTCATTTCTCTTAACTATACACTTAAGAGTTGGGAGTATTGAGTCATGCACTATCTCTATGTTTGACATATTGAAGAAATACCAAGTTTTTTTCAAAAGTAGCTGTACTATTTTACATTCCTATAAGCAAAGTAGAAGGATTTCAATTTCTTCCCATCCTTTCCATCACTTGCTATGTCTGTTATTTTTCTGGTTTAGCCACCCAAAAAGCATGAAGTGTTATCTCATTGTGGTTTTGATCTATATTTCCCCTTTCAGGATCGCCGTGGTCATATGTACATTTATTGGAGAAAATCTATTCCAGTTTTTGCTGATTTCTTAAAATTGGGTTATTTGTCAACAGTTTTAGATAGTGTTGGAGTATGTGATGTGCTTTATCTGTACCAATTGAAATGATTATGTAACTTGTATTCTTTATTTTATAAATGTTAAATCTACTTTGAATTCTTGGGATAAATTCTACTTAGTTATTGTATACAATTTTTATTATCTGTTGCTGAATTTGACTTGCTACATTCTGTTGAGAATTTTTGCATCTATAGTCATATTGGATATTGGGCTCTAGCTTTCTTTTATTGTGATATGTCTGGTTTTCATATAAGATTAATGCTATATCATATGATGGCTTGGAAAATATTATCTCCTCTTTTATTTCTCAGAAGAATCTATGAAAGACTGAAATTAATTTTCTTTTAAAAGTGTGGAATTCACCAATAAAGTTCCCTAGTCCTGAGCTTTTCTTTTTGAAAAGTTTTTGGTGATTAATTTAAAATCCTTACTAGTTACAGGTTTATTCAGATTTTCTATTTCTTCTTAAATCAGTTTGAGAAGTTTTGTTTTTCTAGAAATTTGTGGATTTCATCAGTTATTTGATTTGTTGACATATCTTTGCTCATAGAATTCCTTTATAAAACAGTTATTCATAGTTTCACTTTTCACAGTTTCAGTTACCCAAGGTCAATTGCAGTCCAAGAATATTAAATGGAAAATTCAAAAAATGAACAATTCATAAGTTTTAAATTGTGTACCTTTCAGAGTTCAGGATGAAATCTCCCGGTGTCCCAGCCCATCCCACCCTGGACATGAATCATCCCTTTGTCCAGTATATCCACACTATATAAGTCACTTGCCTGTTAGTGGCTTAGTAGCCATGTTAGTTTTCAGATCAGCTATTGTGGTATCACAGTGCTTGTGTTTAAATAACCTTTATTTTACTTAATAATAACCCAGAGCTCAAGGGTAGTGATGCTGGTAACTTGGATATGCCTAAGAGAAGATATAAATTGCTTCCTTTAAGTGGAAAGGGGAAAGTTCTCAATTAATAAGAAAAGAAAAAGAATCTGATGCCTAGGTCACTGAGATCTATGGCAAGAATAAATCTATCTGTGAAAAAGGAAAGAAGAAATTTGTGCTAGTTTTACTGTTGTACCTCAAACTGCAAAAGTTATGGTCATATTGTGTGATGAGTCATTAGTGAAGGTGGAAAAGGCATTACATTTATGGATGGAAGGCATGAACAGAAATGTGTTCTGATTGACTGCAACGTGTTGTGCCAGAAAGCATTGAGCCTACAATAACTAATAATAAATACATTTATTTATGATATGTTTAATATATTATAAATTATATGAATATAATTATGACTATAAATATATATTATATTTTGCATATGTTATAAAATTATATAAAATGTATTAATATAAATATATAACATATATTTAATATAATTTGTAAAATAGATTATAAAATGATAATATGCCAGCTTCACTATTCTTGTGCCTTGGAGTCATTATTAAGTAAGATACGGGTGACTTGAACACAAGCAGCTGTAGATACTGTGACAGCTGATCTGGTAACTGAGATGGCTAGTGACTAACACGTGGGTGGTGTGTACAGTGTGGATACTCTGGACAAAGGGATGATTGACATCCCAGGTAGGACAGAGCAGGACAGCATGATATTTCACTCCTCTAATGAGAACAGTGTGCAATTTAAAACTTATGAAATGTTTATTTCTGGAACTTTCTATTTAATATTTTCAACCAAGGAAGTTTTAAACATGAACAGCAACTCGTAAAGACAGAAGTTTATACCAATTATCTCAAATATTAAACAGAATGATATTCATGTAAATTTAACACAAAAATAATGCAAAATATATAGGTTGATTTGGATCAGTTTTCCCAGAAAAGCCTCAGTCAGAGTTTTAGGCACTGAAGTTTGGGAAAAGCTAAATAAGAATAGTTACGTGGTGAGTTGATTAAGAATAAGTAGGTTATGAAATCCTGGCCCTTGATGGGAGAAGAAAAATGTATGAGAAGCAGCCTGCCAGCATGCTGCTGCCCAGGAAAGATGTAAAAAGTGCAGGCAGCTGCCTATGTGTAGATCGCTCTTCTCTGAAGGAACACTGAAATCACAGAGAAGAAACATGGGGCATTCGGTGTGGAAGAAAAAGGGTGCCGGTGCAATATATTTCACAAAATCAATGTAAGAGTGGGAAAGAATAGGAGTATAGAGTGCTGGGGTGCTGCATTCAACGTGCTGGTGCTGTGTGAGTTGTGAGACAGCTCCCTCCACCACCACAGACCACTACTGCTACCCGTGGGACCCGGGAACTGCCTGGAGTCTGTGCAGAGTCATTGTACGAGTTAACAGATGGGGTGGGGACTGGGCCAGCAGCTAAAGCCATTCTGAGCTCTTGGTGCATGGTGTCTGGTAGGCAACGGGCCGAGGAGGCAGTGGACTAACCAAAGGCTTCTGTGAGCCATACCCTGTGACTGGAAGTAAAGCGCCCTTCCCTACAGCACAATGGGATCTGAGCAGGGAAATTAACTGGGGCTTCGTAGGCTCCAACTTGGGAGGCTTTGGGTGACTGCTTTCATGGGTCATGGGCATGCAACGAAAACTCCGTGGTCACTGGGCCACTGGAAATGAGCTCTGCCCATGTGACTTGGCACCCTCACAGTCCTTGAGACTGCAGAACAACCTGCCACTTGCTCAGCCCTTACTCTGCCCTCTAGGCTCTAACTGCCTTTTGCCTGCTCTGCCCTGCCCCTACCCTACCAGTTGGATCATCCCTGCCACCCTCATGGCCCTGCTTCTGTCTCAGAGGTCCTATTCAGAAGCCCTGCTTCAGACTCCTCCCCAGTCCTGGCTCTGAGGGTCTCACCAAGGCTCTACCTCTGTGCCTGAAGAGCTTCTGCCAGGCCCAGAACACAATCTCCAAGACTATACCACTGCACCTGGGCCCCAAGAGCCCACCCCAGAGCGTCCACCACCACAGGGCCAGAGGGAACTGCTACAAAGTCCAACACCCCACCAGGGACAGCCCTTACCCCCAGCCTTGAGCCACCAGTGCACCATGACCTGGTTTGAGCAAACACCCATAGCCTGGGAACCAATGACCACTGCCTAGATAGCCTCAACCAGCTGCTACTGTCATCTCTGTGGGTAGAGTAATCCCCACAACAACGGCCTCAGTGAAGACGGTCTCTCCCAACTCCCAACTCCAACATCCTGCAACTATCTGGTGAACAATCCAACACCCAGCACAAATGGTATCCAGTACAGATTTGAACAGAGGCAATCACAGGTGAAAAGAACAAATCAGAACAGCTGAATTACAGACTTCAAGAGACTCCTGGCATTGATAAAAAAAATTCAGCAACATCTCAGGATATAAAATCAATGTACACAAATCAGTAGCACCTATATACCAATAACAGTGAAGCTGTGAATGAAATCAAAGACTCAATACCATTCATAATAGTTACAGATAAAATAAAAAACCTAGGAATATACTAATCCAAGAAGATAAAAAATCTCTACAAAGAGAATTATGAAACACTGAGGAAACATATTTCAGATAACACAAACAAATGGAGAAACATGGTCTCATGGATTGGTAGAATCAACATTGTTAAAATCTCCATACTACTCAAAGTGATTTACAGATTCAATGCAATCCCCATCAAAATACCAACAGCATATTTCACAGATCTAGAAAAAAATAATTCTGTGCTTTGTTTGGAGTCAGAAAAGAGCCCGAATAGATAAAGCGATCCTAAGCAAAAAGAACAAAGCTGGAGGCATCACATTACCAGACTTCAAACTATATGACAAGGCTACAGTAACCAAAACAGTATGGTATTTGTAGAAAAATAGAGACATAGACCAATGGAACAGAATAGAGAACCCAGATATAAAACCATCTACCTACAGCCAACTGATCTTTGACAAAGCCGACAGCAATGCACACTGGGGAAAAGAAGCCCTGTTCAATAAACGATGCTGAGATTATTGGATAGGAACATGCAGAAGAATGAAACAGGACTCCTATTATTCACCACTCACAAAATTTAATTCAAGATGGATAAAAGCCTTAAAAGTAAGACATTAAACCATAAGAATTCTAGAAGAAAATGTAGAAAAAGCTCTTCTAGACATTGGTCTAGATAAAGAATTTATGACTAGACTCCAATGGCAAGTACAACAGTAATGAAAATAAATAAATGGAACTTGATTAAATTAAAAAAGCCTCTGCATAGCTAAGGAAATAATTAACAGAGCAAATAGACATCCTGCAGAATGGGAGAAAACATTTGCAATCCATATATCTGATAAAAGGCTAATATCTAGAATCTACAAAGAACTCAAATCAAAAAAAAAATAACAACCCCATTAAAGAGTGGGCAAAAGACATACACAGTAG
The DNA here is from genome assembly GCA_963575035.1 of Avahi laniger. Lineage (NCBI taxonomy): Eukaryota > Metazoa > Chordata > Mammalia > Primates > Indriidae > Avahi > Avahi laniger. Next base: position 61,023 of record CAUYSK010076810.1, read on the forward strand.
TTTTTCAAAAGAAGATAGACAAATGACCAACAAACATATATGAAAATGCTCAACATCACTAATCATCAGGGAATTGAAAATTAAAGCTGCAATGAGATATCACCTTACTCCTGCTAGAATCACTTTTATTAAAAAATCCAAACACCATAGATACTGGCATGGATGCAGAGAGAAGGGAGCACTTATACGCTGGTGGTAGGACTGCTAATTAGTATAACTACTATGGAAAACAGTATGGAGATTTCTCAAAGAACTAAAAGTAGACCCACCAGTCCATCCAGCAATCCCCCTACTGGATATCTACCCACAGGAAAATAAGTCATTTTATGAAAAAGACACCTGCACTCAAATGTTTATTGCAGCACAATTCACAATAGCAAAGATGTGAATCAACTCAAGTGCCCATCAATTCATGAGTAGATTAACAAAATGTATTATATGTATACCACAGAGTACTCCTCAGTGATAGAAAAGGATTAATTAATACCTTTTGCAGCAATTTGGACTTAACTGGAGACCATCATCCTAAGTGAAGCGTCTCAAGAATGAAAAAACAAACACCACATGTACTTTCCAATAAGTTGGAACTAACTAATGGGCACACAAATATACAGAGGAAAGTAAAAGTCATTGTAAATCAAGCAGGGGGAAAGGGGGAGGAGAAGGTCAAAACCCCACCTAATGGGTGCAATGAACAGTATTCAGGTGATGGGCACACTTATAGCCCTGACTCGAGCCACGTATCAAAAACATCTATACCCCCTTAATATTTTGAAATTAAAAAAAAGAATAAGATTCAGTGCCTTATACATAGATATATCTGTTCAGAATGTTAGTTTTATCCTTTCAGTGAAAAGAATATAGGGTGAGTAAGTGCCCAAATTAGGTGCCTGCTAATGTGGAGAGAAGGATTGTAATTTAGGTGTACTCATTATTTCCAAGGCTGCATTAGTTATGAGAAGAATCAAATGCCTAAACTCTGGTCAGAGAGTTAAATATTTCTAGAGAACCCGACTACTGCTCTCCCCATTCATTATGAGAAATCTATGACACAGCAAGAATGTTTATATCTCCAATGTCATCACCTACTTCCAACCCCACTTATGTCTCTGATAGTTAAACTATGCTCTGAGTACCCTTGATCATGGATCTTAGTGCCTGTGGTATCAGGAGGCTGTCCCTCTACTGCTAACCTCTCTTTAATTAAAATTTTGGTGGCCTCTTTTTTATTTTTTTTAGGATTTTAATGTCCTTAGCATTCTTTGAAAATTAGCCTTTATTTTTAGCTTCATGAAACATTTTTAAGGATCTTATTTTCCAGAGCTTGAACATAAACTTGCACTGATATTCTTCTCTCTGCTACACACAATACTTAAGCAGATTGACACAGTGTTTTAAAATCATTACATAATTTTTATTTCTCTCTTATATGAGCAATTGGACATTCTATTAGACATGGTGATGTTCATGAATATTTCCTGTTCACCTCTTTCAGGGCACACAAATGATTGCACTTCAGCATTCCTTTGAGGTATGACCAAGTAACAAGTTTTGGCCAATAAAATACAAACAGTAGTATAATATGTCTCTATACTATTAAATAGTATAATGTGTGTCTTTTGTGACTATAAGGGCTACTAAGGCTGTTACAGATGGTGAAGCCTGAGTCTTCGTTCAGAAATGACCGTCTGAAATAAGAAATAGATCTCTTTATTTTAAGCCACTGAGATTGTGAAATTGTTTTTACTGCAGAAAAGTCTAGAATAACCTGACTGATTATAGACATGGACCCTCAAATTTTCCTTATTTTCTTATGTGTTCAAATTTATAAAGACCAAGAGTCTCCACGATGTATGATATTGACTACAGTATCTAAACAGTAAGGATGTAAGCTTTCCTTGTCAAGGCAATATTTAATGATATTCACAGGAAGTTGCATAATGCTGTACCTTAGGGCAATTCATTTTCATCACAGGCTCTAACAATTCTTACCAAAATATCCTGCCTGTTCCATCAACATCAGATTTCAAAATGCTGGCTGCAGCAGAGACAGCACAGCTGCCAATGATATAAGACACAGACTGCATAAAGAAGAGACACAAACTAGAAACATCATGCACATATTCAGCATTTTGGAAGAAATCAAAACTTCCATAAAGACGATTAAATGGTGCACTTCTAGAATGGTGGTTAAAGCATGGGGAAAATGGCTGACTAGAGACATCAGTTGCCAGTTATCCTCAGAAAGAAGAACCTAAGTTACAAGTGAATAGCATGGCCCAAGTGAAATGCTGAAGAAGAGTGCCAGAACCTACTGGAGAACCCATGGGCAGAACCTGGGGCACAGAATGAGATGTAAGCAAAAGTTGGACATTGATCAACCACTGAGAAACTTGGAGTCCCCTGGAAAGGTAAGTGAGGCTGTTTCTTTTGTCTCCCTTTCACTCTTGAGACAGACTGCTGGCTCCAGAACTGTCAGAGAGCCCCTTTACCCTCACAAACCCAAGTACTGCTGGGGGCAGTTATTTGGGGACTTCTTAAAAGCAGAGCACTGGACTGCCATCCAATGCATGATCGCTCACCCTGCCCCCAGACCCAAGTTGAGGCAGTGGGCACCATACCGATCATGCACCCACTGTGGGCCTCTGTCCTTCCAGTCTCAGCCCTTCTGTATCCACATCATTGGATCCCCTCAAACATTCCACAGCACCCACTTAGACTGCAGCAGCCATAGGGGACTGGCGGGTCCCAGGGGAACTACTAGATTCCCCAAGTTCTAACACTCAGGGCAGGCTGCCCCTAAGTGAAGAGAGAGTGCAGCCAGACATAACATCCTTTGAGACAAAGGAAACCAGAGTGCACACCTCCTCTGCCTGAGAGCTCCCTGCTTATAAGCTGAAAGTGTTTGCATCACTCTCATCAAGAAAGCAGGTGTACAGCTGGGTCCTGTAGGGGACGAGAGTGGTTCTGCTCCAGAAGCCAAGCAGCACTAGTGCCCAGGAACAGACATGGAGACAGATACTTTTCATCCCCCCCATATGCCCACTCTGTGGATGCAGCTGCAGCTATTCTTATGGGGGTTTGGCATGGGTGCTCCAGGGGATGGCCAGTCCTGGGCTTTAGGGGAATCGCACACCCACTGAGGGAGTGCTAACTGCACCTGGGTTTACATGGCCAGTACAGCCCATCCTCTTCCCTACACAGAATGGTAGCTTTCTGCAGCTTCTCAGCCCAGGGAATCTCAGCCCTTCTGTCTCTGTATCGCTAGATCCCCCACAAAGATTTCCCAGTATCCACGCAGACTACAGCAACCACAAGGTACTCGTGCATCCTAGGTGAATTATGGTATTCCCAGAGTTCTAACACTCAGGGAAGACTACCACTTGGAGAGAGGAAAGTACAGCATGCTGGGGTGGCCCTTGGAATGAAGGAGACCTGAGTATGAGCTCTCCTCCATTCAAGGGTACACTACTTCTGTGAGCAGAGAGTGTCTGCTCTCCCCCAGCAGAGAAGCAGGGACAATATTGGGCTGTGTAGGGTAGGAGAGCAGTTCTGCCCCAGCAAACAGATGGCATCAGTGCATGGAAATGGATGTGGATATGGGACTTCTCCTCCCTCCCCCATTGTTGTAGACACAGATGCAGCTGTTCCTGTGGGGGGGTTGGCACAGGTGTACTGGGTGATAGCCATTCTTGGACATTTAGGAGTGGCTGCACCCCCACTCTGGATGTGCTCTCTGTGTCTGGGATTGCAAGGAGTGTGGGACCCCGTACCCTTCCTTTAAGGAGTGGCAGCTTCCTGCAGTGGGGTACAGTTGGGCCGCAAAGCTGTCTGCTTTGGGCTGACCGAAGAAGTCCTCTGCAACCTAGGCCATCTTGGTAAGGAGCTGAAGGACAAGTGTTTTCTGAGGACCCCAGCTACATTACAGCCTAGAGGTAAATGACAATGTCTATCTGAATTGAAAGCCCTGGGACAGGGTGTGATAGGGAGGTGGCTCACATGTCTGCCTATGCAAGCAGTCACAGAGCAGATACAGCATCCCTCACAGGCCTTTGTGGATTTCAACACATGTTTTCTCCATCCCATCAGGGCTGGCACTTCCACTCATAATTGGAGTGAATGAAGGTGAGCTTGGTGGTCAAGCTCTGCCCAGCTTTGTGCCCTCATCTGGGGGTTCAGCAGGGAACACAGAACATATGACATTCCACAGACCACTCCACCACCCGAGCGAAACGAGACCAAGAACACACCCATTAGCTTCTGCGACCGCTGGCTGTTACACATAAACTCCATGCATTGGCTGCGTCATTGAACTGCAGCCCAGTACATTGTTATGATAATAAGCATCTGAGAAAACCACTGCACAAAGGTTATCTATAACCAAGGAACACATACAAAGCCTTGGTCTCATGAAAGTATCCCAAATCAAAGCCAAAGGAACAAAGGTGTACAGGTACACCTCCAAGGGAGAAAAATTAAAGAAATTAAAAGTTCCATTCAAATGAAAGTAAATTCAAAAATAAGAAGTGACAGCTTCTCCAGATGAGAAGGAACCAGCATAAGAACTCTGGTGGTATGAAAATACAGAATGTTTTGACATCCCCAAAAGATCACACTAGCTCTCTAGCAATAGGTTCCAACCACAAATGTACCATCCCATCTGCTATTACCACTACTGGGTATCTACCCAATGGTAAAGAAATAATTCCATCAAAATGATACCTGCATTCATATATTTATCCCAGCCCTATTCACAATAGCAAGATACGAAATCAATCTAAGTGTTTTTTAACCAATGACTGCATATAGAAACTGTGGTTATACAAACACACACACACACACACACACACACACACACACACACACCCATGAAATACTACTTAGTGTTAAAAAAAGAATGAAATAATGCCCTCTGTAGCAACATGGATGGAATTGGAGGCCATTATGCTAAATGAAGTAACTCAGGAACAAAAAGTAGAATACTGCATGTTCTCACTTATAAGTGGGAGCTAAGTTATGAATACACACGGTCACAGAGAGTGGAATAATAGTCCTGGAGACTCCCAAGGTGGGGGGGTGGAAGTGGGGTGAGGATGAAAAATTACCTACACTATAGGTATAGATGTATAGATGGATACACTAAAAGGTTAAAGTTCACCAGTGTAAAATATATTAATATACATGCAACAAAATGGTATCTGTACTCCTTGAATCTATAAAAATTAAAAAGGTCTACTTCTAGAAGGTGACTTGTCAAAGAATAAGGGGGCCACAGTCAAAATGACCCTGCAGCAAATAAGTTGCCTTTCTACTGAAGTAAATAGAAAATAAAACAAATGGGTTATATACTAGGCATCACTCAAAGAATATTTAAATTATACCAGAATGTCTTCTTCATCTGAGTTATTAAGTTTAACACAAAGTATTTAATGGTAAAACCGATTTAAGATAAGATTGGTACTAAACATGTATATTTGGGGAGTATACACATTTATTTAAAAAAAATTGTAAGCACACTTTGTGTGAGATATATCCTCTTAAAATTTTAAGTGTACAATACAGTAATGTTAACTATAGGCAATGTTGTACAGTAGCTCTCTAGAACTTATTCATTTTTCATAAGTGAAAATTCATTTTCATAAGGGAAAATTTCCACCCACTGAACAGTACAATGGACTGAATATTTGTGTCCTCCCAAAATTCATACATTTAAATCCTAACTCCTAAAGTAATGGTTTTAGGAGATGGAGCCTTGGGATGTGATTAGGTCTTGGGGTTAGAGCCCTCATAAATGGGATTAGTGCTCTTCTGAAAGAGACCCAAGAGACACTCCTCACCCCTTCCAAAGGCAAAGCAAGAAGGTACAATGTATGAGTTAGAACGTTGGATCTGCCCATGCCTTGATCTTGTAATTATTAGTCCCCAGTACTGTGAGAAATAAATTTCAATTGTGTATAATTCACCCAGTTTATGATATTTTGTTATAGCAGCCAAAACAGATTAAGACAAATAGCAACTCTCCATTTTCCAAAGCCTCTGGTTACCAGCGACCACCATTCTAGTCTCTGCTTCTATGTGTTTGGCTATTTTATATACCTCATGGAAGTGATATCATGTAATATTGGTCCTTCTGTGACTGGCTGACTTCACTGAGCATTATGTCCTCCAGGTTTATCTATGTTGTCACAAATAGCAGGATTTTCTTCTTTTTTATGACTAAATAATATTGCAGAGTGTGTGTGTGTGTGTGTGTGTGTGTGTGTGTGTGTGTTTATGTGTGTATACCACATTTTCTTTATCCATTCATTTGTTGGACATTTAGATTGTTTCAGCATCTTGGCTATAATGAATAATGCAGTAATGAACTTTGGAGTGCAGATTATCTTTCCCAGATCATTATTTCAGTTATTCTGGACATGTATGTAGAATACGGGATTGCCGGATTACATGGTATGTATATTTTAACACATTTACTGCCATGTGAATGGCTTTCTGTGTATGGCTTATTTCACTTTGCTTATTGTCCTCCAGGCTTATCCATGTTATGGCAAATGACAGGATCTCATTTTTTAGGGCTAAATAATATTCAGTTGTCTATATATCCTACACCAGTTTATTTATCCATTTGTCCATTGACAGACACTTTAGGTGTTTCCATATCTTGGCTATTGTGAATAATGCTGCAATGGATTTGAGTGTGCAAATATTTATATGAGGTGATGATTTCACTTCCTATGCATATGCCAAGAACAGTGATTGCTGTGTCCTATGGTAGTTCTATTTTTAATTTCTTTAGAAACCTCCATATTCATTTTCATAATGGCAGTACCAATCTACTTCTCCACCAACATACAAAAGTTCTTTTCTCTCCACACCTTAGTCAATATTTGTTATCCTTTGACCATCTGATAATAGCTATCCTAAAGGATATGAGGTGGTATCTCATAGTAGTTTTGATTCACATTTTCAAAAATGCTTAATGGCATTGAGAACCTTTTCATATGCCTATGGGTAATTTTTGTGTCTTCTTTGGAAAAATGCATATTCAGGTCTTTTGCTGATTTTAAAATTGTGTTAATTATTTTTCTGCTATAAAGTAATACGAGTTCTTTATAAATTTTGAATATTAACCCCTTATCATATATATGGCTTGCAAATATTTTTTCTGAATCTATAGGCTGCCATTTAATTTTGGCGATTGTTTTCTTTGTTATAACGAAGCCCCCTAGTTTGATATAGTCCAGTTTATTTTGCATTTTGTGGCCTGAACTTTTTGTGTGATATCCAAAACATCATTGCCACGGCCAATGGCCAGAATCTTTTCTTCTATGTTCTCTTTTAGTTTTATAGTTTGAGTTTTATTGTTTTAAATTTTACATTTTAGTCTTTGATCAATTTTGAGTTGATTTTTGTATATGATGGGATATAAGAATCCAGTTTTATCATTTTCCTGATAGATACACAGTTTTTCAACACTATTTTTTGAAGTCTATCCTTTCTCCATTGTGTATTCTTGACACTCTTGTCAAAGATCATTTAATCATATATGCATAGGCTTATTTCTAGGTTCTCTATTCTCCATTGGTCTGTTTTTGTGTTATACCTGTCCGTACTTTTTTGATTACTGTAGCATTGTAATACATCATGAAATCAGCTTTGTTCTCTCTCAAGATTGCTTTGACTACTCAGGGTCCTTTGTAGTTCATGTGAATTTTAGAAAAATTTTTTCAATTTATATAAAAAATTCCATTGTGATTTTTATAGAAATTTAATTGAATCTGCAAATTGTTTTGGGTAGTATGGACATTCTAACAACATTAAGTTTTCCAATCCATCACCGTGAATGTCTCTCTATTTAATTATGTCTTATTTAATTTCTTTCACCAAAGTTTCATAACAATATTTTTCAATGTCTAAGTTTTTCAGCTCCTTGGTTAAGTTTATTGCTAAATATTTTATTCTTTTTGATGCTATTGTAAATGCAATTAATTTTTAATTTCCTTTTAAGATAGCTTATCATTAGTATGTAGAAAAACTATTTTTAATGTTTATTTTGTATCTTGATACTTTACTGAATTTGTTTATTAGTTCTAGCAGTTTTTAATGTAGTCTTTAGGGTTTTCTAATACATAAAAGATCATGTTATCTGCAAATAAAGAAACTTTTATTTCTTCGTTTGAAATATGGATGACTTTTATTTCTTTTTCTTGCCTCATTGATCTGGCTAGGACTTCCAGTCTATATTGAGTAGAAGTGACAAAATTGAGCATTCTTGCCTTGTTCCTGATCTGAGGATAAGCTTTCAATTTTTCACCAACTGTGATGTTGGTGTGGACTTTTCATATATGGACTTTATTATGTTAAGGTTATTTTCCTCTAATCCTAGCTTCTAGTTTTGGGGAGGTCATATCATGAAAGGATGTTGAATTTTGTCAAATGCTTTTTCTGCATCTACTGAGATGTTCATTTGAGTTTTATTTTTCATTGTGCTAACGTGGCATATTGTATTAATTTATCAGATGTAGAATCATCCTTACATCCCAGAGGTAAACTTCACTTGGTCATAGTATATGATTCTTTCAGTGTGCTGTTGAATTCATTTTTATGTAGTTTGTTGAGGATTTTTGAATCTATGTTCATCAGGGATATTGCTGATAGTTTTCTTTTCCTGTAGTGTCTTTGTCTGGCTTTAGTATCAGGGTAATGCTCACCTCATAAAATGGATTTGTAAATGTTCCATCCTCATCAGTTTTTTGGGAGTTATTGAATAGAATTGGTGTTAATTATTCTTTAATTGTTTGATAGAATTCAGCTGTGAAGCCATCTGGTACTGGACTTTTCTTTCTTGGGAGGTTTTTGATTACTGATTCAATCTCTTTATCAACCATAGTTCTGTTCACATTTTCTATTTTTTCATGATTTAGTCTTGATAAGTTGTATATTTCTAGGGAGTTATTCATTTCTTCTAGGTTATCCAGTGTGTTGGCATTTTGTTCATAATTGTATGTTGCAATGTTTCTTCTTTCATTTCTCATTTTATTTATTTGAGTTGTTCTTTTTTCTTAGTTATTCTAGTTAATGGTTTTCCAATTTTGTTGATCTCCAACTCTTCACTTTTGTTGACATTTTCCTATCATTTTTCTATTCTTCGTTTCATTTATTTCTGTTCTAATCTTTATTATTTATTTCTTTCTACAAACTTTGAACTTAGTTGCTTGTCTTCTTTTTCTAGTTCTTTGAAGTGTACAATTGTTGAGATCTTTGTACTTGTTTGTAGAAAGCATCACTATAAAATTCCCTCTTAATACTGCTTTTACTATATCCCATAAATTTTGGTATGTTGTGTTTTCATTTTCCATTAGCTAAAGATTTTTTTCCTCTCCCTTTTGATTCTTTCTTGACCCATTGGCTGTTCAAGAGAGTATTGCTTAATTTCCACCTATTCATGAATTTTCCACTTTTCCTTCTGTTACAGGTTTCTGGTTTTATTCCAGTGTGGAATAGAAAGATTCTTTGTCAAAAACAATTCTTTGTATGATTTTAATCTTCTTAAATTTGTTAAAACTTGTTTTGTGACCTAATGTGTGATCTATCTTGGAGAATGTTCTTTATGTACTTGAGTAGAATGTGTGTTCTGCTGTTTGGGGTAGAATATTCTGTATATGTCTGATAGGTCCTTCATATTTTAATTAAAATATATAATTATATATAATTATCATTAAATATTTGGTTTTCACTAATTCTCAAGAGATTACATTGCCAACTTCAAAAATTTCAAAGTTAAAGAACACAAATGGAATCGTTATAATGATATCGAAGAATGGCCTGATGTGATCATTATTATGTAGACTAGCAAAACCACAGATCTGTCTCTCATTATCTCCTATCTTAATGAGATATATATTTTTTATAAGTGATATATATATATATGTTATTATGTTCTTACTTGACATAAGGTCCAGATTTTATCATTGGGATTGAATTATTTCCATAGAAGTGCTGCACCGAGTCTCATCACCCAGGAAAAATATACAGTTTAAAGATGTAGTACCAGAATAGACAGGCTGAATTATTATCAGGAAGTGCCAAAGTTAAAACTAAAAATGAAGTATGAATATTTGTAAACATAATCATGTATGTTTAATATAAGTGATGAACACAATAGATATAATGAGAATGAGTTGAAAAAACAAGATGCTGTGAAGGTTATTAACAGTATCATGTATTTCAAGACACAGATTAAAAATGCTATTGCTTCAGCACTCCTTTCACAGAATAACAGTAACAATGATGACAGCTAGCATTTTACTGTGTGCTTACAATGTACCAGGTACTGTTCTGAGCGCTATTATCTATTTAAATTATTTAATCTTTACAACAGCATTATGAGGTATTTATTAATATTATCACCCTTCCTGATGTGAGGAAAATGAGTAACAAAGAGATGTAAATTATTTGTCTTCATGATTCAGAATAGACAGAGCTTAGATCTGAGACTTGCTGCAGAGGCTGTGGTCTTTTCTAATACCCATGTTGACTGAGGTGATCACTAATGCTTAGGGATCTGAACCAAGTCAGACAAAACAGATTCCTTCCAAAGTTTATGTGTGCAATGGTTGAATAAAAATGCCAACAGATATTTAATGTTACTAAATCACAAAACTGATTTAGTTCTCAATAACTACGTCCTATTCTCATTTCTTGCTTACAAGAAAATATGTTTACTACCTGTTTACAATTTCATAAAATCCAGTCAGTGAAAAAAATCTGAGAAATTCAAGGAAGGGGCTTTTCTTTATTTGATTGTGTTCTTTCTTTATCCAAAGGGCATAGCTGAAAGTTTGTGGCACTAGAATGCAAACTTACCTAAGCATCTGATACCACCACTGAGCTTCCCCTGCTTGTAACCTTCCTAATTTATTTCAACCATGGGGAGGGAGTATGTGGGATGTCGTGTCCATTTGCCATCTCTTCATAAATAGTCCAATAAATGAGTGCCAATGAGATGCAGAGTCTGGTCAATTTTTATCTCATTATTATTTCCCTGTAATGTTTAAATATCCTTCAATGAACATTTTATTGTGTTTCTTATTAGAACATTATCTTAACTACTATTGAATACAACATATAAAAAATATTCCCTTTTTATGGATGTTATAGGAGATTTTCCAGACACTTGAAGTGAATCTTGAAAAATCGGTAGAAGAGGGAGAAACTAAAGGAAAAATTTAAAAATCTATGCTTTGTAAGAAAAATCCCTACAATGTATAAAGTCATGGGTCCATAATTAGAGTTATAAAATGAGAACTCTAACCTAGTGAAGTCACTTTGGCAAGACCTGTAGTTAATAACTGTACAATTGTCAATTCTAGATATTACTACTATGCTATCTTGCCCATGTGAATTTTAATGACTAATAATGTTAATTGTTTATATTACTAGTAAACAAAAACTTCGTACATTGCTCTTGCTTTTCCTTGCTTGTCCTATAGTTTCCAGTTTTTAAAAGCAAGAAATTGTTAAAAAATAAAACATTCAAACAAACATCTTCATTTTCAATCCATATTATATTGGTTATTGAACAGTTATAAAAGGTTGAATTAATTAAAGTTATTTGGGGTTTGTATAAAAGACACAGACTTGAGACATTGAATATTTAAAAACCATTTGGCTTTTTTTGCAGACAGAGATTTCATTGTCTTCAGTCTACACATACAAAAAAGAAACTGGAAACTTAGAGCTCAAATATTTTAAAATACAGCAATTCTCAACATAGGAATATTATTTTTGGTCTTTACAGAGTATAACCCATTTTAAATATTTTTAAAAACAAACAGGAATTTTGAAGGAAGTTCCCATGTGAATTATATGAGCATTTCATACCAATAAATTACCTTAAAATGAATTTTATTATAGATAGAACTGCTAACCTCTCTTAGATATAATTCATCTTGTACTTAACTATTTGTTGAAGTAAACAATGGTTAAGTGAAGCTGCAATTTATTAATAAATAATGAAAATAGGTCATTGAATTATTAAAAATATGTTTGTTTTTAAAATTCTTTAAATTTTAAAAAGTTTTTCTGTTTATTTTGAAATTATCTTACTCTCATTAAATACAGGCAAACTACTTGGTTTATTTTGAAATATAAAATTATACTAGAAATACAAACTTCCAATTGAATTGGCTTTTTCTAACAGTACACTTTGGTATTTTGTAATATATGTGAACCAAAGAGAAATCCTGGTAATTCACTAGATTTTTTACTCATAAATTTGAGAGTGGTACGTTATTACCAAACAGTTAACATAAATGTTATACTTTGCATTCAATCTGAAAGCACATACTTTTATTATCAGTATTACCACTTTTAATCAAAAACTTATTTTATGAAACATGGGGAAATATTTATAAGTTCAGAATGCCTTCTTGATCTGCTTTTAGTGATTTCCAGTCGCCAGGTGTTAAGTATTTCTCTTTTTATCTTTTCAGATTGTTTATGTTCTTTACTACCCAAGTATTTTAAATATGCTCATACTGCAAAAAGAGTCATGATTTCTTGTTCTAGCAGAGTGTGTCAGACTACTTTTGAAGTTATTGTTGAGTAATTTAGAGTCTGCTGAAATGCAAACATTGACAGGATTTTGCAGGATTTTCTCTATCTCATTCTTAAAACGAAGTTACTTAAATAGGTATGTTAAACATCTAATCCAAGAAGCTAATGCAAATTACCTTTTCTTGCAATTTTAAAGATGTAATTCTGTAATTAAGTTTCAAAAGATCATTTAATGAACAGCCTTCTTCAAACAATTCACTTATATTCCACAACTCAATTATAATTTAAACTATATATCTTTAAAAGGTTTAAATAAATTATTCCATGCAAATACTGTATTTCCGTTTTATGCACTGTGTTCCACAGAACATTTAATTAAAATTAAAAAACTTACATAGGTATAAATTAGTATTAAATTAAAGCATATTTGAAAGGTCCATATTTGCTACTAGATTTAAGACAACTTTATAATATTTCATTTTATCTGCCAAGAATGAGAGTAATAGTATTCCATTTTGAAACTAATTTGAACATATGTTACAAACTTAATTTAATAGCACTAAGGACCTATTTCATATGCTCCTTTTGAATGCTGTAATATATTGGAAATAAACATTTTGATGTTAAGGACTTCTTAATTGAATGCTGAGATAGAATTGGAAATTGGGTTTGTATTAGCTATGATTCTCTTTTTATCCAGTCACCCCTGAAATAGTTTCTGCTTTCACATGTATGCTTTATATCTTGTGCTTCTAACTTTCTTTGGTTATTTAGATAATGTAGAATCTATTCTTTTTATATAATCTTGCATTATTACTTTTCTTTATACTGTCACCTTTCTTTCAAACTTCACATATTTCCAGGTATACCTTATACTACAATTTGTCTATCAAGTTTCTTACTCTTTCTCCCACCTTTCTAATCTATCATCTTTAAAGTACAGCTTTTATAGACTGTCTTTAATTTCCCCATCTCCAATTTACTAATTCATTTCTTTGCCCCAACTATCACAAATTAATAGAAAAAAATCTAAGCTTCATATATAATCATCTAATTAAAAAATCCAAAGGTTTTTTTTTTTCATTTTTATTCTACCTAACTTTTTCTAAGTCATCTAAACTCCTTAACCATTCCTTCTTCTTGAGAACTTGTACCTTTGCCTTCAAATTCTCTATATTCTTTTCATAAAATATTATCTCTCTTGATTAATTCCTCTTCTTTAATCACACTCTAAATTTGGAGATAATAAGAGGAGCATCTCCAGTCCTAGTAGGTTTCCTTATCTAGTTTTTTTTATTGCACTCAGTGGCCACCTACTCCATTGCTATGGCCTGAACACATTCTCCCTAGGGTTGATAAACAATTAGATGGTAAACATATATAAATCAGATACATGCCCATGTATGACATGGTTTGCCCTCAAATATTTCCTGAATTAATGAATGTTGGTTTTAATACTAAAAATATGCATTGCCAGTACACATTTCCTTCCTGATTAAATTTTAAATTATTGGATATTTTTTACATGTCTGTCCTTAAAAAAAACTTTTTTGTGAGTGTAAAGCTTAACTAATTATCACATGCCTTTCCCAGTTGCATCTTCCAACTACTGCCCTTTCAGTACCTGCTAAATTTATACTAACGGAATCATTGGTAAAATTGAAAACATATTCCCCAGGTCAGAAAACTGAAGTCATATTCTTGCTTTCTTTCCTCTTACTCCATATTCAGTAAGTCACCAAGTAATATAAAACCTTAGTTTAAAAAATCATTTAAATCTATTCTTTTTGCTCTCAATTTTCATTTCTGTTGCTCCTATGGACTATAGCAAATGTCTGTCCTCTGGTTCTCAGTATTTGGTTCTTTTAGCTCCCTCATGCTGGATGTTTACTCCTTGACCCCACAGACCACTTGCTAAAAATCTGTAATAGCTTACCATTGTCTTCCAAGCCTAAAAGGCTTTTAGTGATTTGGCACCAAATTACTTTTCACACATTTCTCCTGCCATCCCCAGAGATGCACCTTTTGATCTAGTCATAATGTATTCCTGATTTTTTGTTATTTACATATTGCTTTACTATAAGGAATTTAGCATCCTCTGCTGCAAATGCTTTTTCCATTATCTGGTAGGCAATGCTTCTTTATTCTCTCTGAAACCTTTCCTTGTGTTCAAACCACTGCCTGAGAGGTTTTAGCTTAAGATAAGTAATGAAGAAGTATCAAACAACTGCAAAAAAAGGGGGTGAACTAAATATAATGGGTTCACAAAATCAAATGAATATTTGTGCAGGATAGTTCTATACTTTTATGTTTCTTTAATCTATGTATCTATTCGCCAATACCACATTCTCTTCCTAAATTGCAGTTTGTAGTTCATCTTAAATCAAGCAGTATAATTACCCCATTCTGTTCTTTCTCAAAATTATTTTGGCTATTCTAGAGCCTTTGCCTTTTTTATATAAATTTTAGAATCAGCTTATCAGTATCTACAAAAATAATACTGAGATTTTGATTGTAATTTTTTTGTACCTATAGATCAGTTTGGGGAAAATTTACATCTTAACAATATTAAGTCCTCCCATTCATGAATGTGATATATCTCTTTATTTAGGTTTACATTTCTTTCTATAGGTTTTTGTTAGTTGTCAGTGTAAAAATTTTGCATATATTTTGTTATATTTATACCTAAATATTTCATTTAAGTTGTTAATATAAATGATACTGTTTTTAAATTTTGAATTTGTGAGTATACAGAAATAATATTGGTCATTGTGAGTATACAGAAATAAAATCGGATTTTGTATTCTTGCATCCCTATGACCTTGCTCAATTCATTTATTAGTTCTAAGGGATTTCTGAAGATTCTTTCTTTCTGAAGATTCTTTGATATTTACAAAATCAGTCATTGTTAATCATATTTACCTTCATTTCCTCATTCCACCAACTATATGGTTTTCTTACAGTACATCGTTTCTTCATTGTCTCCTTAGTTGCCTTGTTCTTGTTTCTCTATCCCCTAAAATAAAATATTTTAAAAGCACAATTTCATCCAGTCTACCTAGCATTAACCCCAACCTTCTTCAACTCTTTAAATGTAGGTACTTCCAGACAGTTCCATTCTTCTCTTCCATGATCCTTCTCAAGTGACACACAATATAACATCACTAAACAAATGCAAATCACTCTAAGTCTTCTATATGTCTAGCTTTGATTCCTTACTCACAACTGTGAGCCAACCTTCTAAGTGCCTGCTCTACATTGTCATTGGAATATTCTGATCATTTCTCAAATGATAAACACTGGGATTAATACCTTCTCTTTCAAACCATCTTCTGATTTTTTTAATTAGCTTTGCAGATAATACCACAACACTTTCCCCGATGTTAAAGGATTAGATCATTGATAATTTATCTTTCTTCTATTTATACACATTTAGTAAGTCCTATAAATCTTTTATTTTAATGTATTTCATACATTTTTTTCCCTTTGCATTCCTACAACCATCACCCTAATTTGTGACATATACGTGGACTACCTGTAGTGGCATCGTTACTGATTTCATTGCTGTTACTTCAATTCTAATGCATCATACACAGGCTCATGCTAATTTTTATATATCAGAGTGTGTATCCTATTGCTCACAACTTCTCAAAGCATTAAATTAAAGCAAAATTAAAAATAACAATGCAAGCTGAATTTAAGACACCTTGTTACTGGGGTTCTTCTACTTTGCTGACCTACTTCATATTACTCATTCACTTATTTGTCCTTTCATAGGTGTATTATATTTTATCATAAGGAAATAAACTTTAAAGAAGCAGAAATTTTTGTCTATTTTGTTTATTATTCCATTCCTAGTTCCTAAAAGAATGCCTAATTCATAGTAAGCACTCAATTAATACTGGTAAAATAATGAATGATGTTTTCTGTAGTCAAATGTGACTACTTATTCCTCCAAACATAGTAAATGCTTTTCATTTTCATATCATTGCTCAAGCTATACCTGTAGTATAATAACTTTTCTATCTATCTACTTTCACATTATAAAGACACATCATTAAAGACAGATCTCAACTATAGCAATTCTTTAAAGCACTTCTTTATCACCCCAATTCAATGTTAGTTTTTTCTCCTTTAAATTCTCATAGTACTTTGCATCATTTTTAGAGAATCTATGGTATTAGGCCGTTATGACTCACTTTAAAAATTACTTGTCTTATTTTCTCTGATAGACACAATATTCTTCGAGGCCAGAAGCTGCGTTTTTGATACCTTGGAAGCTTACCATTTAGTGGTCAACAATCAATGCATATTTGTTGAATTTGACTGGATATTATTCTCTTTTCAACATAAATTTGGCAGAATAATGCAGTGTTTATCATGCATGAAAATGTCAAAGGATATTGTGCTTATTTTTCTTCCAACAGATTAATTTGTTTGTGTCTGCTAATAAACAATTTAGCTACTATCCCTGGGAACTAAGGAAATACTAATTTTATGAACAGTTACCAGTGTAAACAATCTCTCTGGCTTTATATTTAACATTGCATTCATTATTTTTGGATAGAACTCATTAAGGAAGGATTGTCCTATTTCAGTAAAAAAAAATGTAATTCATGCTCTGGAAATATAAATGAAGTAGAGTTCACACTGCTAGCTAGTTTGAATTTCAGTTTGGATACTTAGCATGTTAATTTATACAAATGTATTCCAAATTAATGTGTCACATATCTTGCATGTTTTGAGAATGTTATGAGAATGTGTTCTTTGTTGGATTTATAAACTGAATATGTAAATATATAAATATACAACCAGAGCAAATACGTAAGTTGTGGCATGACCCTCACAAAATAAGGGCAACATTCATAGATTCTGCAAAACTGTTGAAAACCTACAGTCTTTCAGGATACACAGAAAGAGAAATGTTATATTGGCCCAGAACTGTACAGTGCACAGTTCATATCCAAGACCTGGGGGTAAATAGTGCTTACTTCACAAGGTGATTCAGTGGTTAATGATTCACAAATAAAATGATTATATAAAATTAAGCATATAATTAATGTCAGTTTCTTCAATTTGAGATGTGAGTAAGGCTCTCATAAGAAATGAGACAGTGCAATAATTGTCAACATTTTAAAGTATAAGGGCTTCATATTAAAATTAGTAGCAGATTCTCATTTCTTATATTATTGTTTTTATGCTTGACTTAAAATTTTCAAAATTTTGATGGAAAGCTACTATGATTTTTTAAAAAAAATTTTCTTTAATTGCCATAGTACTTGTATGACTTCAAAAAAGCAAAAATACTTATTGTTAATAAGGTGCCAATGAGTATTTGCCCTAATAATAAGATCATTTTCACATACCAAGCAATTCCATGATGCTAAAGTATTCCTTAGGAAGCTATAGCATTTATTAAAGTCTTTCTTATAAATCATCCAACTCATGGGTTAAAACTTTCTTTCCAGAGAGATCTAGAATACATAATCATTTACTATAAATCTTGGGTAGCCAATAGAGCTTGAATGTGGCTGTTGTTAACAATGTGGATGTTTTCAATGAACACCAAAACAATTCACTTCACCCACACGCAAGAGATTTAAAAGAACAGCGTGATTTCTCACTGAAGGAAATACATTTCACAAGCAGTGGGCTTCCAGTGTGGCATCTAAAATGTATTAAATGCCACTGACAATATTTTATATATATATATACACACACACACACACACACACACACACACACACATATACATATATAATTTCCACATATCCTTCTTTAAGCCAGCTGCAGATGAATTTGGCTGGATGCCCATAAGTGAGAGAAAAACTAAAATCACGGTTTAATATATTTCCTTTATAATGACATTTTGTCAGCTGATTAATCTTTTCTGTTACACAGCTAAATAACACCATATGTTAGCAATGAGTTTATTGCCGTAAGATATAAGAGAGATCTACCTCATCATAAATGATTTGGATGTTTTCTAGCTGAAAGTGAAAGAGGAAAAAAATGTTTTTGGAATCTTGTTTTCAAAATCATTTAGTTAGTTTGATTACATGAAATATGTCATAAAAATGAATGTGTCTTTAGAGATCGGAGGAACGCTTTATGTGTTAGTCCTTCTGAGTTAAAAACACAACATTTCTTTAAATCTGTGTAGATTATTTTTTGTCAGAGCAAGATATTCATTCCAATATTAGCTATTTGAAATGTAATTAAATGTTGATAATGTTTAAAGGACAACAAAAAAATTCAAACTACATTTTTGTTTGTGTATTAAAGCCAAATGAAACTTCTGAATTGATTCCACTAATTTGTTCTACACATAGTTTCTACTTAAAATACAAATAGTAGCAACAACAACATTAGAGCAGAAGAAAAATAATGACAGTAAATTGTATTATTTTGTTCTAGTATGTTATTTTATTCTATTCTGTCCATTATTCAAAGTTATTTATTGGGGGCCTACTATGTACCTACTGTTTGATAGGTTCTTGGAATACAATAATGGTAAAAACAGGCAACATCTTGCTCTCATACAAGTTTTATTCTTGTTAAGGAAGTTATACAATGAATGAATGAAAAATCCCATCAGTCGATCAAAATAATATAACATGATATAATATTCAATAAGTACTAATGACTTCATAATGGACTAATACCAAAGAAATTTTAAGTTATTAAAATTGAAATATATAAATGCTAAAAAAATTAAATTGAAGGTTAAAAAAGTGAAATAAAGTAAGTGTTAAATAGCTCAGGAATTTCCTTCTTCCAAACAGGCATATGAGACACAGGAACTTGATCTTTTCTCAGATTCTTAGCTTAAACAACATGTTCTGCCAAGTATATTTTTATTAATTACATAGGTTAATTTCATATCACTTGTAAAAGGAAAAGGGAAAAGCCATGCCAACATTAATTTATTCCTTTGTTCATTTACTTCTTCATTTATAAATTTAGTGAACATGTATTTAGCAGGATCAACCAACCCAACACGAGAGAGATAAAAGATCACAACTCTCTGGCTTGAAATTTGGCTTGACTTTTTATTAGCTGTGCCCTTGCCTTTTTTAACTTCATTATGACAACACATGCCTTATAGAGTTGTGTGGAGTAAATGAAACAATACATACATGGAAGACACATTCTAAGGCAATTCTGAATGAACCATGTCCTTGTGAAATCCCTTCCCCTACTGAGTATGGGTATAACTTCTGATATCTTTCTAACCAATAGAATATGACAAAGATGATGGAAATGACTGTATTCTCTTATATGACACTGTCTTAGCAGACTATAGAGAGACAATCACTTGCTGGTTTTGAAGAAATAAACAGCAATGTTGTGAACTGCATATGGAAACAGTCACGTGATGGGGAACTGTGAGTGGCCTCTAGGAACTGAGGGTAGCTTTCAGCCAACAGCCAGTAAGAAGCCAGGGCCCTAAGTCATACAGCTACAAGAAAATGAATCCTGCCAACATCCTAAATGAGCTTGGAAGCACATTCTTCCCCAGTCAAGTCTTCAGCTAAAACCACAAAACTGTTGACATCTTGATTGCAGGCTGGAGACATCCTCAACAGAGAACCTAGTTAAGCTGCGCCTAGGTTTCAGACCTTCACAAACTATGAGATGATAAATGTGTGTTATGTAAGCCATGAAGTTTGTGGTAATTTGTTATGAAACAATAGAAAACTGATACAAATGAAAAGGTCTTAGAATAGTACTGTGACTGATTAAACATGCAATGAATCGTAGCTATTTTGTCATATATGTCATGATCCAGGAATTGGGCTTGTCATTTTGAAAAAAGATGGAGAAAATATGGTCCTAACCTTGCAGTCCACTGGAAGAGACAAACAAAAATAGGTTGACTATAACGTGGAATTGTTGCTTTAATGGAGGGAGGTCCAGGATCCTCTGGGAGTGTCTAGAATTGGAACAGAATACAGACCAGGGTGATCAAGAAGGGCTCTCCAGAGAAGATGGTGCCTGGACTAAATCTTATATGATAATCTTTTCTTTCTATTACACACTATTTATTTAGTTAGTTTTGTCTTTTCTGCATTAGAATGAAAAATCCCTGAAGCCAGGGTACTTTGTCTGAATTCCTATGCCTGTTATATAGTAAATGCTTAATAAATATTTGATGAATGAATGTATTCGTGAATTTCAAGTCAGTCAAATAGGCAAATTTGGGGAGGGTCATAGGAAAAGGGGTAAGAAGAATGTATCAGGAAGAGTGAGTGACATCTGTAAAATCTTGGAAGTCAGAGAGGCGCTATGCCATGACAGCCCAAAGGTCCTTCTTAAACATTGTCTCTCTGAAAGGACAAAATCCTTCACTGTAGTCAATGTCCAGATGCTCATTCACTTCTGGAGCTAAATGCACCACAAAGTTTCAACGTATTTCTACCATCACTCATGACATGTCACATATTATGATAGGAAATGCATGGGGTGCTCATTATGATCTTTGAGAAAGCAATAAAAATTATATTTATGAATAGAAATGGAGAACATTACTTTAAATGAAATAAACCAGTAATGAAAGTTAAATACCATGTGTTCTCACTCATATGTGAAAGCTAAAAATAGTAAATCTCATAGAAGTAAAGTGTAGGACAGAGGATACTAGAGGCAGGGAAGAGTAGGAGGAAGGGGGAAGGGACAGGGAGAAATTTCTTAAA
>CAUYSK010076813.1:0-30681 GCA_963575035.1 Avahi laniger
CTACAAAAATTAGAAGGAAATCAATTGGACAACTAAAAATATATAGAAAAAATTAGCCGGGCATGGTGGCGCATGCCTGTAGTCCCAGCTACTCGGGAGGCTGAGGCAGAAGGATCGCTTGAGCCCAGGAGTTTGAGGTTGTTGTGAGCTAGGCTGACGCCATGGCACTCTAGCCCAGGCAGCACAGTGAGACTCTGTCTCAAAAAAAAAAAAAAAAAAAAAAAGTAATGGTGCAAAACTGTCTTGTGGGTTGGGAGAAATTTACATCTGTAGAGAATCCGCATTAATACAGATCAGGTGTATGTGTACCTGATCTAGGAAAAATTAACTGACAGTCTGACACCTTTAAAGGTCTGAACAGAAACATTTACCATCTGTTCTCTCTGAGGGCTGCTACCTATGAGGTTTCATTCACATCAGCAGTCCTCAACCTTTTTGGCACCAGGGACTGGTTTCATGGAAGACAAAAGACAATTTTTCCATGGGGGAGGGTGATGCAAGCTTTGGGAAGTGGCTGTAAATGCAGATGAAGCTTGAAGCTTCCCTCCACCTTTTGCCTGGTTCCTAACACCAGTACTGTCCATTGCCCAGGGTTTGGGGACCTCAGACTTAAATGACAAGACCACCTTTGCTAATTAGTCAAACCTCTTTCTCTCTCCCTCCCAAAACCTGTTTTTCTGCTTTCAAGCCCCCATTCTTTAAAAACTTCAGTACCTCATTGAGGAGTTGAATCTTCGTTCTGAGGATTCCCACATGTACACGTTAAATCAATCTGTGTCTTTTTCCTCCTATTAATCAATCTACCTCATTTCAGTGATTCTTTAGCGAAACTTTATGGGGATAGGGGCCTTTGCTCCCTACGGTTTGGTGAACCTTTTGGGGGATGGGGGCCTCTGATCCCCACAAGGTCCAGGTGCAAAGTTTCTGTTATTCAAATGGAGAAATGGTGGGGAAAATGGGGCCACTTCAGTGTCTCAGCAACAGTGTAGGCATGCAAAGTCCAAAACCTGCAATTCATCTGAGCTGTGAGGAGCAATTTAATTTCAACAAAACTCCATTTGTCACATCAAATTAATGTTGTTGTTAATTTGAGTTTTATCAGTTTTAGAGTTTTATTCTTTAGTTTGCAAGTTTGTTTCTGTTTTATAATTAGAAGAACTGTAAGCAACAGAGTTTATACCTAGTTTTATGTTTGCACTTATGTAAGTAACATTGTCATTAAGTTAATTTAAATTAACAACGACACTGAGGAAAACTGCTCCTCTTGTTCATATAAGCTTTGGAAACTAATTTTTTACATTAATAGTGGTTGTTCCTAGCCATGCAGCTATCATTTCACCTCCTACTGATGGAAGTACCCCTGTTTTCAATTGTTCAGTTCACTTAGAGATGAAAGAAACAGTCCCCTTTTGTTATCTAAGAGGGTTGAGGGGTCACTTCTGGCCTTCTGTGAAGGGACTCTAATTTCCTTCCGATTTATCAGTGAAAGAAATGGTCAGTTGAGAGTTGGCAAACATCTGAAAACAATAAAGCAGAAATGAAAACCCCATTCAGGCCACTGCCTTAGAGAACAGGGAAAAGGCTGTTTTCTGATGACATAGCTTGTGGCAGATACCAAGGGACTACTGCAGTCCCCACAGGCATGGGGAGAAGCTGTTTCTTACAGGATAGATCTAGAAGGTGACGTTGACATCTATACCTACCAATCTGTCTCCCTGTCTTTAAAAAACACAGACGAGGAAACAGTGTTTGGTCTTACATGATTCCCAAATGCTTGTCCACAAACCTGTGCTGGTCCATGGGAAAGTTTTCACCCATCTTCAACAAAATGAGAAAGCTAAGGTCACTGTAGTATTTATACAAGTATGTTCATGTAAAGTTACCAACTGTCCTTTCTCAGGAAGAACTCTTCTTTGTTCCAAGATGTGACTTTCGTGCTCCTTTGTGGTTGAAAATGTCCTGGGATACATTAGCAGCACACATGCTCACAGTAAACTTTCCCTCCAGATTAGCAATCCAACCTATTCACGACCTCTGTCCTTTCAAATCCACAAAGGAATGGGGAATGATGTTACATGCTAACATTTTTCAACATAATAAATATAATTAAGCACCTTTTCTTCTACAAAATTATATTAAGAGTAGATGATGAGAATTCCTTTTATTTTTTTTAAATTTATTTGGACATATACAATTGTTGATCTTATTTTTTCTGTTTTTACTTTTTGAAGTTTTACTGGTTCATGAAATCCAGAAGTTTAAGAACCACAGAATCATGATAAGAGCTGTGACTTAGAGGTAGAGAGAATGGGAGCTTAACTTTAGCTCCACCACTGGTAAATGAAGGAGCTCAGGAAATTTCACCCCAAAATATAACTTCTCATTATAAAGAGTATTTTGGATTAAAGGTGCTTAGAGATCAACAGGCCCTTGGAAGGGGCTTCCCCTCTATCTGCATAACTAGACAGACCCATTAAAAGCACAATGACTTCCCTTTTCTGTTATCTCACTGTGTTGCAGGAAAGAAAATCAAGAATGCAACCAAATGTGGTCCAAATAATTTTAAATATAATACTTTTCTCTCAAGGTTAATTTAATTTTCAAAGAGAATCATTTACAAGTCAATCTATTTCCCTCATCCATTCATCCTCCCTAGCAACCATTCATTGCCTCTAAACAGAATCACCTCTATTCCTCATTTCTCCCTCCCCTCTAAAAGGAGGGTATACAAATATCTGGATCCCATTGGGATATTGGATAATCACTCTGTGATTCTCCCCGTTTGTACAGTAAATAAAACTCTTCCTCTTGTTAATTTGCCTTAATTGTGAGTTATCTTTCAGCAAACTTTTGGGAGAAAGGGGAAGGTTCCCCTCACCCCCACTACCTTTCAAAGCCTCAGGGTCCTCATACACACAAAAAAAGATGATAACATCTTTCTTCATAGATCCACTTATGAGGATGAGTAAAAAATATAAAGTGTCTGAGCATTTAATAAATGGAAGTTATCATCATTGGTAGCTATCAGCCCTCAGTTTTCATGCATTCAATATAAATTCAGTGGTCAAGATCTTTAATTGAGAAGACTCAACATCCTTCAAAGTCAGAGACAAAGCACAAGACCATACTTCCTAACATGAATCATTATTTTATTTTTTCTGGACTAAACCAGACTGTATTTACACAAGTATCGAAATAAATTAAAGAGAAAGAAATTAATGCATCTAATGGTATTTTTCGCCTCCACAAAATAGCTACATTAATGAAGCTGATGTTTTTGAACTTAATTTGACACCACTTTAAACAAGTCACAACATCCTTTGATGAGAACCTAACTAGGCACATACATGCTGAGACAGAACAATACACCATATTTTTAAAAATAAATTTTTGACATTAAAAAAAAAACTTGAGAGGACCAAAGGAAACAGGAACTAGGATACTTGCCCAGAACAACAAGAGATGCTTACTTAGAATCAGATATATTTGTGTCATTAAAATTTAATGCATGAAGCTCAATCATCACATGAATTATTCGAAAACCCTATAAAGACATTGTTAATAGGGAGATAATTTTCACTAGTGTTATTTACCTAAAGATTTTTTAAATGACAGATAAGTCTAAATATAAGCTAACTTCTTAAGAAAATATAGATGTTAATAAATTTAAGTTGAGGAGACTGACTACGTGTTGTTCTTTGTTTAAATAATGTTCAATGACTGTTTTTTAGCCATTGGGGAAATAGCTCAATTTTATTCTAAACAGACTCCAACTGAGAAAATAACACAAGGCATTCATTTGTTTACCTGGGGATTTGAGAGTTCTGGAAGTTCATGTAGGTTTCATGAGTGAAAGAATCAACACTCTTTCTTTCTGTAGACATGTCAAATTAGTTGCTCCCTAAATCAAAACATGGCGTGGTACAAATTGGGGTCTTGATGTGGTGCATTTCTGACATGTTCTTCATGAATACATGTTTTTAATTCGGCAAGTTATTCATCCAGGTTTAGCAAATAAGCCCCTCACCTGTTTCCTAACTCTTTCTACTGAGCTGTGTTTTCTTTTCCCCTTGCAATTTGCAGTGGCTTAGCAACTGATAAATGAGCCCTTGCTGGAACACTATTTGACTATTAAATAATGCCTAGGGATCTATATTAGGTGAAAATTATGGGCACTGCACAGAGAATGCCAGAGCAGTCACAAAAGCCCCTAGATAACTTCAAAACAAGGGCATTAGATGGCAGAACTCTCTGCTCTCCCCTGCACAGCCCACCCAATATGGTCACCCCTAACCTAACCAGTGGTGACAATGCATCACTCCCCTAAGGTAGCTCCAGGGAACCTTCTGATCTTGAGCATTCCCTCACTGTACATCCTGCAAACATACATTAATCGAGAAAAACAGATCCTTGCCTTATGAGCCCACCTTTATTTTTTCTTTGAAGAGACTCAGGCTAATTTCAAATAGAACCTCTGAACTGAAGAGTTAGAACTGTAATGTCATTTTCTTTTTCAATTTGGTGAACAACTTCAGTTACCTGTTTAATTCTTGAAAATTTAGCAAGGGTCTGGGAGAGAAATTGCTTTGCCCAATCCTCTTAATTTGCAGTGGTAAAATTTCCCCATGTGCATGTTCTCAATCGTGTAAACACTGATAGTCGCCTCTAGTTGCACCCTAAGAAATGTGACCTACATATATCCAGAGGATTTTGTTCTTAGAGATAACTCTATTCTCAAAGCCCAAAGGGACTTAAAATTTTAATTTCTCAGAAATAAGTTTGAAAATGTGGAATAATCAAAATCCAAAGTAATTCCTTTCCTCATTCCCATGAGATTGAAAGATGGTAGTTGAATCTTTTTATCTTGTAAAATTCCATGGATCAATCCCTTTATATGCAAAGGGTAATAAATTACAAAGTTATTTCAAGCATTCACTTACTAAATTACTTTCCTTTTTTTCATTTTACTCCTTAATTTGATAATGCTACCAATTAAAATGCTACCTACCAGGTTAAGAAATCTATTGACTTTTAAATGGTTTCCATTTCGGAAAAAAGTCAACACATTACAGAAACAGAGCTTCTTAGTGGCAAACAGTCAAAGATAGATTCTATTGACATAATCCAAATCCTACTCATTCCCTAAGAATAAGCTTAAATTCTGGCTTCTCCGTGGAAATTCTTCCCAGCTCCCAACTCTGAAAGGATCTCTCACTCTTCCAAACTGCCAAGTAACTTAGTGTTAGTCGAGAACAGTCTAGGAACATGACTGTATTGTTGTCTTGAGATCTTTCTATATCTTGAATGCCATTTTACTTCTAATGTCTTTTTACTTTGTCTCCTCATCTAGCTGATAAATTCCTCTGATTCAAGGACTTTGGTTGCAATTCTTGTATCTCTCCCTCATACAATCTCTTCATTCAAGAAAATACTTTTACTATGACATTCCAGTCATAGTAAAAGGGCAAAAGGGGCCCAAAGACGCCTTAATTAAGTCTTTCACTTCAAGGGGCTTAAATTCTATTAGGGAAAGAAAACACACAAATCTCTAAGGGAGCAGATGCAAGGAATAGCACAGAGGTGGAGAGGCCAGTTTCGTAGAAGGTTATCTCTAAATACTTGTTCCTGTAAATTAATATTTTACTTTAATATAATATTATGTATTTCTGTTTTATTTTGACTTCAAATTTTCCCTGTTACTATATAAGATGGACATTTGCAGCAACTTGTGTTCATTTGTTCCACAAATATTTATTATCTAAAATGTATCATCCACTGTGCTTAATATTGGGGACACAAGGAGGAACAAGGCACATATGGTCCCTGAATTCATGATGAATACATTTTTGGGAGTTTAGACAAAATACAAACAAGCAAACGTAACAACTGTAAATTATGATAAGTGCTCTGAAAGATACACAGAGGGAACTGAAAGAGAGAATAGTAAGGAGCGAACTCCTTTATTCAGAGTGGCCAAGGAGTTTCTCTTTGGGGAGAAGCCAGCCCACAAAGAGTAGAGGGAAAGTATTCTGAGATTGGGAAGAGCATGTGCAAAAGCCCTGGGACAGGAAAAGACCAAAGGAAAATCTATATGGCCGGAGCACAATGTGTGAGGAGGCAAGTGGTTCAGATTAAGTGGCTCAAATGGAAAAACACACATAGTTTCTACATGAGTTCCTAAAACAACTTTACTTCCAGGGGTGTCTCTTGTATGAACAGGTTGTCCAATGTCATTCAGATGAAGAAGTGGGAAGGGACCTTTCTTAACATTAACAGTAATATTCTACACCAGCACTCTTATTTGTAAATGTTTGGATGTTTGTACTTACATTCCAACTGTGTGTGTGTGTGTGTGTGTGTGTATGAGAGAGAGCGAGAGAGAGACAAAGGGAGATTTGCACTGAGAGACAAATCTGCATTGATGGTTCACTGACATTATTGTTTGGAAGCAAGTTTCCTTTTCTGTCTAAAACGCTAGAATGAACTATGAGCATCCCTTGTTAATTACTGTTGGCCCTCCATCCTCCCGTTTCACATCCATGGGTTCAACCAACTACAAATCAAAAATATTTGGGAAAAAAAACTGTACCTATACGGAACATGTACAAACATTTTTCTTGTCATTATTCCCCAAACAATACAGTATAACAACAATTTACACAACATTTGCATTGTACGAGGTATTATAAGTAGTCTAAAGATGATATAAAGTGCACGGGAGGATGTGCATAGGTTACATGCAAATTTCGTACCAGGGACTTGAGCATCTGCAGCTTTGGGAATCCAAGGGAGGCTCTGGAACTGATCCCCTGAAGATACCAAGGGACAACTGTATATCTTCTGTTCGTTAATTTTCTACATTGAGTCCAGGGGTTTCTAACTTCGGTAATAGGAAAGTGAGCACTTCTGGTTCCAAAATGGTGGTGTAGAACCACGGTCCCCAACCCCGGGGTTGCTGATGGGTACTGGGTCTAGGGCCTGTTAGGGACTGGGCCGCAGAGCTCCGCCACCCATCTCTTTCCCCCAGTCCCCCTCCCCCGACAAGGAAAAATTGTCTTCCACAGAACTTAGGAGGGAGTCGGGGGCACACAGCAGGCGGTGAGCGGTGGAGCGAGCTACTTACAGCCGCTCCCCATCTTGCAGCATCTCCTGAGCTCTGCCTTCCCCCCATTCCGTGGAAAAATTGTCTTTTGTGAAACCGGCGCCCAGTCCCAAAAAAGGTTGGGGACCGCTGGTGTAGAAGCAAGCTGGCTTCACTCCCCAGCACACACACAGAAAACCAAAAACAAACACAGTGCCGAGATTATCACGAAAATATCCCAGAACTCCACTATAAAAATGAGACAGTTCCCGGGGCCGCAGAGAAGTGAAAAACTTCGAGCAGTCAGAGAATCGGACTTCCACATCCGCAATGCCCCTTCCACATTCTGCCCAGCACCAGGAAAATGTCTCCCCAACCCACTGTTTCTACACTGGAAAAGGTGAGATCCATGGGGACTACCAGCTTCCTCCCCCAGCTTGGGTTCCCTGGCAGACCTGTCCCAGCCTTAGCCCATGGAAAGCGTGGAGAACACCTGCAGGGAGAAATGTGTCCCAGGACAGGCAGGACAACGTGGGGGAGGTGGGACAAGATCTGCTCTGTAGCTCGATCAAAGGACATGACAGACCAGAGTGGCTTTTCAGCAGCATCACGCTGTAGGATGTTCACCCCACAGGTCCCCTGGGCCCGCACCCCTAGCCGGCCACCCACACTGCCCAGATAGCCCCCTAAGGACCTCCCCCACTTGGGAAGGGCATGTGCTCCAATCTTTTACTAAAGCCAAGACAAACCTGGGCTCAAGATGCCACCTAGAGCCAAAAAGGAGGCAGTGACCTAGCAGTAAAGGTAACAGAAAAAGGAAAAAAACTAAATAGTTTGGATAATCCACTGTTATTATTATTAATTTTATTCTTTCTATGATATGCTGGCTGATGGCAGAATCACACACCTTCTTTGGAGTATTGGCCTCAAGACTGCATTCGGTTTTGAGATAAAAAATTGAACTCAGATTTATCTAAGAGAAAGCGGGAATGCTCTTTTTCGCTCTTCACTCCGTTTTGTTTCTCGTCTTAGAAGCCTGGGTCTGGCTGGGCAAGGCCTCGTTATCTGCAGGGATGAGGACAGAGATGGAGGAAGAGGGAGGGGAAGAGCCGGCAGGGAGCTGGAGCTGACCTCAATCAGGCTCGGGAAGACGGGTCAGCTCCGAGCTCCGGCTGCCGTGTGTAGCTCGGGAGCTGGGGGGCCGGCTCCAGCACCAGCAATCAGCACTGCTAAGAACAAGGCAAGCCTCAGGCCTAGGGGAGTCAAAATGTGGGGAGATTATCAAGCAAGGACTTAAGCACAAAAACCAAGTTTTCAGAATTGGGACAGAAGGTTGGGGACAGAATAGCAGGAGCAAAGCAAAGGTATTCTAAACTCCAAGGTGCTGGGTTGAAGTTCTTTAAATCCTGAACTGATATTCAGCTGGAATCCTCTTATTAATACACTGAAACACGACCATCCTGGTCGGCAATTTGCTACTTTTTGCAGCCCTCCTTTCCCTCTCCCCCACCCCGCCACTGGTGCCCCCTGCGCTTCCTCTTCCCACCGCCTGAGGGCGCCTAGGCCCCGTCCCCGCTGCTCTGGTCCAACAGCCAACCAGCTCCTTCTCCCCGCCGGCACCCTTGCACGTGGAGCCCCGGTCCGGAAGTGGGCAAATGCTGGCGCCTGTCTGTCACGTGTCACCGCCCCCGAGTTGTGGCTGCTCATCAGCCTTTCCTTGGAGTTGCCCCCACAGTCCTGTGGTGCAACTACAGCCTCCACTGTAGGCTACCACCATCTACCAGTTGTTAAGTATATTTAATATTGCCCCTGCTTAAATCTGTACTGTTTAGGCCAGAGTCGATCCTAGACACACACACACACACACACACACACACACACACACACACACACACACACACACACACACACAGCCAAACTTACAGTTAAAAGTGATGGGCCAGGCGAGGGCAATATTATAACAATATCAGCTGTGGAGACAGAAGAAATACAATAGTTGGAATCCAAGCAAGGTCTGATACAGAAAAAGAAAAAGAAAAAATTTTGTGGTTCTCAAACATAGATATATAGAGTAATTTACATGAGGAAGTTGTTAAAATATTGATGCCCAGATCCCCAGGTATGAATCAGGACCTCGAGGGGTGGCGGCCCAGACATCCCTGGCTGTAACAAGCTCCTCCCGGGATCCTTGTGCACAGCAGTTTGGGAACCCTGCTCTAGCCCATTTCTGCAGCAATATCAACCCTGCGTGGATTTCTCGAGACCTGCAGCCCACCGGTCCCACCTTCACCAGATTTTGGCTGATTGCTCCAGCTGCCCAGAGTTGAGGGGAAACTGGGTAGGAGGAGGATAAAAATAACTACAAAGGCAAAAATTAAAATAAATAACGAATGACTATTGTATTTAAAAAAGTGTAAAACAATCTCTCTGCTGGGTCCTGTAAAGTACTATCTTTAACTTATTTTTACTACTGAACAAGGTTATAGGTTTGGGGGTTTTTTTGGGGGGGAGGATTATGGGGTCTTTTTTGTTTTTAAAGCTAAAAACAAAAGAAATATTATCTTCAAAATGTACTTTCCTTGAGTCCATGTGGCTATTTATTATTCAAGATAACATCACACAAAACAAATGAAAAAGAGCCGATTGTAAAAAATTATCTGTGAGAATCTTACCGGAGAGAAAAGTCCGTGTGAAGAAAAATTGTAAAGGGTTTAGAGTTCTTGAAAAATCAGCTAAAATAATGTTCGGTGCAAAATTTATCATGAGGTAATGAAAGTTTACGACCTTGCATGATACTCAAAATAAATGGAAAAAATCAATGTAAGGTATATCTGCTTTTCTTCCTTTTGGAAGAAGTCTGTACTCTGTTCTGGCCATTCCCCCCAGCCCAGCAGGGTCCACGGCCCTGCGACCTCTGCTGCAGGCCTGTCCTTCCTCTCTTGTCCTTCCTGTCCATCTGCACATCTGCACATCTGGATGCCCTCTCCGGTCAAGCGGCAGCCCGGTTAAGCAGCCAGAACCAAGGGTTGGATTCCACAGGGCTGGAACTCATCCAATAAAGGAATTCAAGATTCAAATTCAGGGGAACCTTGGTCCGAACACCAAGTCCAAAGCGTTATAAAGCCACAAGTTCATGGTCAGGCTTCTGCTGAGACAGTAGAAAGTTCAGGAATAAAAGCATTTGGTATTCATCTTTCTTCTCAGTTTAAAGGTCACATCTTTAAAAAGCTATACCTGACCCGCCCTAGAGAATTAGGGTCCTCTGGCGTATGCTCACTGCACTCGCTCTCTGACTGAATGAGCGAATGGAACGGTGGCATTCCCGCCAGCCTCCATCCACTAGTGTGTCCTGTTTCCGCCTGTATCACTCACCATGCTTCTTCCAGCAGTCAATGACCAAGCCAAGCCACATAGCCAATTCGCTTTCAGAACACGCAGTTCCACTCCAGTTCTAGGCTACTGTTGAACCTTCCCCTCCATCCCAGCCTGTACTACCCAGCACTCCTCCAGCCCCAGGCAGGTGTCTCTTTTCACAGCTCTTTGCTCTGTCCTGTCTCTGCCCCACAATTCTCCCTCCACCTTCCATAGCCCTCTTCCCATGAAAGTCTTAAATAAAACATAGTTAGGTTGAGTTCACTGTGTTGGCTTGCTTGTATACATTTTATAAAACTTCATGTCACACTTGCTAAGATAGTCACTTAGATACATACGAATATGGTATTCTAAGTCTTCCCACAGAATATGGGATCCCTAATATGACCTACTGTGAAATCGAAAGTGATTTCCTACTTTTGACCTCTACTTCCTATTCCAGAAGCGTAACATATCATATGTTGAAGAATAGCCAATCAACCACAAAACCCACATCCCTAAAAGAATAATTTATCAACCAATCAACATCTAATGTGTGCCCAATGTGCCCATAGCTGTGTGCTATGGAATAAGAGAGAAAACCTACCCATGTGAAACAATGGGCAGTATTGTGGAAATTAGATGTTTTGTTCTGCTCAGAATCCATTTTCCCTTTTGATTTTCCTCTGGGAAGACATATCTCTTATCCACTCGGTCCATTTGATTTGGGTGGAATTGAACTACTTTCAGTCTACGAGTAAACAGTGATCCAAGTCTGACCACAATAATTGGTTCAGTGATGGGTATATGATCCAAGCCAAGCCATATGAATCAAATAGAATATAAAGTAGTGGTAAAGCCAACAGGATCTGAAACAGACTACCTGGGTTCAAATTCCTGCTCCACTAATTGCCAGATGTAAACTTGGCAGGTTCTCTGTTAGCTCTGGTTCCTTGGGTAGAAAATACGGAAAATAATTTATAGCCATAGGGCTCTGAGGTGTTTTAAGTAAGATGATGAATGTAAAGTGCTTAAAACCATGCCTGGCACAAATTAAATATCCCATGAATGCTAATCAACTCCATTTTTGGAACTTTTTGGAAAGAAGATCTTTCTGCTGGGGCCATCTTGCTAACACACGGCAAG
Organism: Avahi laniger; assembly: GCA_963575035.1. Taxonomy (NCBI): domain Eukaryota; kingdom Metazoa; phylum Chordata; class Mammalia; order Primates; family Indriidae; genus Avahi; species Avahi laniger. Next base: position 11,579 of record CAUYSK010076813.1, read on the forward strand.
AGCCTTCCTGAATTAAGTCAAACCATAAGGAAACAGGGTGGAGAGATTAGGTGAGATGGATCCTAGCCATAGCAGTTGAGCCTCAGGATCTAGCTGTGTCTGATGTCAGCTGACCCCAGGACTTGTTATTATGTGAGCCGGTAAACTCTCTCTTTTTAAGGTAGATTGAATTGGGTTGCTATCTCTTGCCTGAAAGAGTTCTGCCTCATACAGGCGGCAGTTCCAGGCAATGTATAATTAAGTGCTAAATGGGTATCATAGACATCAGGACAGACCAGAGCAAGGCAAATTCAACGTGGGCTACGGTCAGTGTTATTAATAATGGTAAGGAGATGGTAAGAGTGGGTTCACCCACCTCAAAGTCTGCCAGCTCCAGCAGCTGGATCAGAAAAGTCTGAGGAGTAATTGAGACATCATTGCCCCAGAAGTAGTATATTTGTTAACCAAAGGAAAGTAGACTTCTATAAAATAATGCTATGTCAGAGTTTTTTAGCAAAAATCTCTCCTCTCCCATAGCCAGGATCTGGAGTTCTATCCTTTGCTTGTGTGGAAATGACAATTTCCAAACCTGCAAAAGTGACTCAGACAGAGTGAAGAAAGGCCTTTGATTTTATATCTAACAATCATGTTAGCTGGATTTTGCTGGCATTTTCAGAAGGGACAACTTCAAAGTGATCCCTTCCAGGAAATTAGAGGACACAGAAACCATTGCCTTATCCTGAAGTTTCTATCCAGGGCTCTGTGGGAGCCTTTACCCCTGAGTCCGGAGAGTTTTCCCTCATCTGGAATTGTGCATGTCCACTGTAATCCTCCTCTAGTGTTTCCTGGGAGGAAATCCATTTAACATCTCTTCCTTGACCATTTTTTTTTTTTTTTGAGCAATTCAGCTTCTCCAACTCTCACCCTTTCCTTGAAGAAATCCAGCTATCTCTCATTTTTTCTAAGTTGAAGATAAAAGAGAATGTGTCTTTTCACAATGCAGTAGGCAGATTACATGCAGCATGACAAAAGCATCTTTTCACAGGCCCTAGGGTTTGAAGTTGATAAGAGGTTTTCGGGAACAAAGTTTTATTACAAGTGAGTGAGCAAGACAGAGCAAGTGAGGGAGAGAGTATGGCCAGTCTCACTTCTTCCAAATTACTTCCATTTTTTCTCATGGAGCAGTCAGCAATGGCATTCTCATTTAGAAAGTTCATTACAATTTTATTACCTTAAAATTGCTCAACACATACCAACACCCATAAAGGAAACATTGAAAGTGGAAATGTCCACTGTATTACTCTTAAGGTTAGTTATCTGTTGCCAAATTCACTCTTGCTTCATTAAGGTTGCAATATTTAGTCTTTGGATTTGCTAAACAAAAGAAAGAAAGAAAATATTCAGGACTCTAAAAACATTTGGAAAATGCCTTCTAGAAAAGGATGAAAAGACATTAGATCAGAGTATCAGTGGTATCTAGGATTTCACTCTTTATTCCTTTTATTCATATTTCTTGAAAAGCATACCACAGACAAATTCACATGCACAATTCTTGCTCACTCATACAAACAACAAAAATGTTGGATCCTACGCTTAAGGAAGGCTTAAAAGTGATTATTCAGTCATGGATGTCACTGATTTGTCACCTGCTAATTTCTGGCCTTGGTGCCAAGACAATGGCCCTAATCTCCTCCTCAGCTGTCCAGTAGGTTCTCTCCCTTCTCTCATGACTATTGCTCTAATGGCTGTAGGTCTGAAACAGACTAAATGAGTTTCTCATTGTCTTGCTGAGTTTGGATACATTGGAAGGCAGAAGGGTTGAAGGAGAGTCTGGGCTGGAGCCAGAGGCCTTGCTATGGCTGTTACTGATGTCCTCTTGGAAGGATGCTCGGCCTGACCTTAAGGAGCTCTTGCCTGGTAAATGTGACACCTTGGGCTCAGACCGCATAAAGCTAACTGCCTGATTTTCCTAGGCTTGGTACTGAGAGCACTGATAGTTTAAAATAAATTCATCAAAGACTAGAAATGCTATGAATAACAGCATAGAGATGTGATTAGGCTTGAGTTAAAGGAAAAGAAATGGGCCCTTTCTCACCAGATGTAACTGGTTTATTACTACTAAATTAAGCCAAAAATAAAAACCCCTGTGCTTTCTTCCCACATCCTGGACAGACGCTTTCAATATGTTTCTCATTGCACTTTTGAGACCATTTGGGGTTGCCAGCTTCCTTTGATTGATGCTGGCCCAGTAAATCTCAACCCCATCAAATCCAATGTCCCCTCTTTCACAAATATGTCCCTTTTGTTGTCATGGAGTAAAAATCACAGGTGGCACACCCTATCTACCAACAAAAATTTAAAAATAAATAAATACAATGACTAAACTGAACTACCAAAGAAAAGTACAGGGAATGTCATTTAGAATATAGGATCCCAGCTGCATGAGAAGACAGCTGCAGTCATTAGATGCTGCCTGTATCCACAGAACCACTGTGAATCCTACTGATTTCATCCCATGAGCATCTGGGATGCCTCTGAAATGGCGTACTTCTCTTAGTCAAGGTCCAAAGAGAGCAAAGTGCAATATTCATCGTTTACACAGTAATTGCATTCATGGAAAATTCAGTGTGCATTACAACTATGCAGAAAACACTTTGCCTTTTTATGTAAAATAGAATTAGGTTTTGAACTCAGAAAATTGTAAACATGTTTTTCACCTATACCAAAGTTCAGGAAGTTTAAGTTGTGCGGGACGGTTTGTAGCAGATTCACCGTGCTCTGGTTACCACTTAAGCCCACGGCATTTTGGGCTGCACTGTTACTACTTGCCTAAGTCCAGTGAGATGGAACACTCACCCACACAACTAGTTGCATGAAACAGGCTTATTGTTTACTTACAGATAGGCAGCAAAAGATAAAAAAAGGCTAAGAGTTACCACAGGCAAGATCCCCAAGGCTCAGGGAATCTGCCTGGGATGTATGGAGTCGCATCTGCATGTGCCCCACTTGCACTGCAACTGAGGGACCCCCGAAAGCAGCCCGCCCTGGGCTTTATACCCCAGGGTTACATGACACATTGGGCTAAAGCACTGAGGGATGTCTTGTTTCTAGGGGGGACTAGAACAGAGGCTAGGCTATTCCTATCTCTAGGATACTCCCTATCTCAGAATGTCGCATTTCCAGCACATCCTACAGTTACTCTTGAGAACTACAAGGGACAAACAGGGAAGAACTGGGTCAGGCCAAGGCCACCCAGAGAACTGTTCTTCGGATCTACAGACAAGGGACAATTCTTTGTTCCATAGGATAAATCCTGGTGTAGCAAGACATGTGGCATCATTGGCCTCCTACAACCATGGTGACACCCAATCCCTCCCCTCACACACACAAATTCCCAAAATGACATCCAGGAGTCAGTACCTTGAAGACACTTTGCTGGTCTTGAATCAGTTCCCTATAAACTCATCTCTGCTTAAGAATAATGAAAATCTTTATTTCTACAGTAGATGGAAACTTAAATGTCTATTTTCATCCTTTCATTTAAAATAAGAAAGCTGATGGAATTGTTAAATGATGTCATACAGCTCCCCAGTGGCACATTCATAGCTAGAACCCAGGTCTCCTAAGTCTTTCCTGAGATCATTCCTGAGTTCAGTGTTGAACTGGAGAATCCTTATTCCTTCAAAGGATCACCTTAAAGATCGCATTTTATTTCACTAAGTTTTCAAAATGCATAACAACATTCTTTGTTATTGCTCTTTCCTCAAACACCACCTCTACCTAGAGAACTGATTTCCCAATGACCAAGGATAATTATTCATGTAAAAAGCCAAATGTGGTGCGTGGCACAAAGACACTCACGAACAGGCACCTGCTTTCTTTTGCATCTCTCAGTTAGCAACATGGGGTTTATCGGAACTTTGGAACCATTCAGAAATTGTTTAGGGGATTTTCAAGACCTTCTCCCACTCTGACTTGGGGGAATCTTCAAAACAGCCACATACAGTTGGCATCATTATTCCTTTCACAAACAAGAAAAGGAGGCCCTGAGAAGTGAGGAAGTTTGCCCAAGACCATGTAGCTTGTAAGGAAAAGTCAGAATTTTAGCTCAAGTCCCCTTATCTCCAAACCTATATACTCTCCACTATTCTGTGTTTCCTATTCTCAATAATTACTAATATGTGTTCCCTTCCCTTCATTTTTTTTTCCTCCCTGAGTTGGTGTTTTGATTGTTCTTTTTCATTTCTTGGTCAAACCTGACAAAAAGATAAAAAATATTAGCACTTCTGTATATCTGCAAGATAAAAGTATTTTTAATTAGTGAAAGTATCCCTTGTTTGAGATTCTTTGTGTTATCGAATAATGTCGCTATTGTATTACTTAAGAAACCAACTCTAATTAACTTAAATAAACAAACAAAAAGAAATCAATGCAAGTAGATTGGGATGTCTTGTGAAATTTAAGAAATAGTGGGCAAACCATTCTTCAGAGATATGGAAAAAGGAGAGCCAGGGACCTCACCAGCAACAGTCCCTGGGCCTTCTCTCGCAGGCCTGGGGTCTGTGTAGATGTGCGCCCACTACCAGCTACTCATGGTCTCTGTGTCTCTCATTTCAAGTTTGGTTCCTCATAAGCATTAACCTGAATTAGCCAGCTTGGAACCAATCCTTTAGGACCCTAGGTAAAGTCAAGTGGGAAACTACAGCAGCTGGGAGTCCACTCTTATGAAAAAACCAGACATGTCTCAGAGGAAAAGAGCAGGACAACAAAATTACTAAGTGTTATACAAGAGGAAAGGGCAAAAGTGAGAACTGTTAGCCAGAGAAAATCAGCAAGTCTCGATGAAAGAGCAGATATGAAGACATGTAGAGAAGTCTAAAAATCTAGGTATCAATCAGAGAGTGAAGGATAAAACAGGCTGGGTGTGGTGGCTCATGCCTGTAATCCCTGGCAAGGCAGGAAGATCGCTTGAGCTTGGAGTTTGAGACCAGCCTGAGCAAGAGCAAGACCCCATCTCTACAAAAAATAGAAAAAACTAGCCAGGCATGGAGGCTAATGCCTGTAGTCCCAGCTACTTGGGAGGCTGAGGCAGGAGGATCGCTTGAGCCCAGGAGTTTGAAGTTGCAGTGAGCCCTGATCATATCACTGCACTCCAGCTGGAACAGCAGAGAGAGACTCTGTCTCATAAAAAAAAAAAAAAAAGATAAGACAAAGCACTCATTCTCTTTACATTTTCCTTTACTTAAAAGACCTTTAAAAATTAGGAATTAAATTTAAGTGTGATCTAAATAAAACCATATCTGAGGTCCAAAATGACTCCAAGCTCTCAGCCAATGATGTAGTATGTTTAAGTGCCTTGTATACATAAGTCTGAATTGACTTCTGCCACCTCCCCCCAACAACACACCCCCATCAAACTGTAAAATTTATCTGAAAGGAAAGAGACCACAGCCAGGGTGTGGAGCAATGGGGCAGGCACCATAGGCCTCAAGAAAATAGCCAGGCAGGGGAGATACTGGAGAGGTGGACACTGAAGCCTCAAGATCATTTTAGAGGGTGCCTACAGATCCCCCCTGGATGGAAAGGAAGCTAAGGGTGCCCAGCCACTTCTGATAGATTTATAGTGGGTCCCCAAGAAATACGGATTGATTGCTTTAGAGCTCAGAATCCACTTTGGTAGAAAAACAATATTCAAGATTATTTTTAGCCATTGGATAAACTAGCTAGCATGTTGATCAATTGCATTTTTCATTTATGATCTAATTGTTTTGGCATTACATAGTCATATCCATAGACCATTCCAACCTTGTAAATGTGTTCATTAAATTTTCTTATTTCCAGGAGGCAGAATGTGAGTATGTTGGCAAAGCTCATAAATACTAATATTTAGATCACACTTTTCCGCCTCAATTCCTCTCCCCTTATAGGTATTACTGAACAAGTAATGGGAACACATAACTGTGTGTAATTACTTTCTGTTTTTAAAAGGAAGGGTACAAATTCAGGTGTCTGCGCTAGAAGCAACAATCTAATTTATACTTGTAGGCCTGTATCTCATAATGCCACACATTTATGCAAAGAACGAGCTTAAGCTTGCATTTAATAACTTCAAATGAGTTGTCTGGCACCTTTAAATAGAAAATCGGCATATAAAGGACCCCAAGGTAGAGGAAGGGAGAAATTGTCTATAGATTAGTTTCCCTTCCTACTGCCCTTTTCAGAATAAATTGTGGCCTTTTCTTTGACTCACTAGCCTACTAGGGCTACTGCTATAACAATAAGTTTGTAATTTGTCCTTGATGTGTGTACACAACCCAGTGACACTGTTTAGACAATAAGGAAGAGTCAGAATATTGCTCAAATTAATTAGATGATTCCCATTTGCAATTCTGATATCACCTTCCAAAGCTTCAAAGGACCCAGGCTGTTGTTTTGGGAATATGAATCTCCAAGTGATATTCCTACCATTATTACTTGTATTGGACAGAGACTGTTTACACACCTCTTTCCCTTTGTTTCTGTTCACCCCCACCCAACCCCACCAATCTTTCGAACAGTCATAATTTGTAGGAAGAGGTTTAATTTACAAGGAAAAAAATACGAACACCACATTTACCAATAATTTGTAAAAGGTAAGCCTAACAAAAGACCCAGTCTCTGCCAGGGAGTTCATTTCCTTAATGGCCAAGGCAGAGAGAAAGTGCAGTGAGTGAGACCTCCCTCCCCAGCAGCTTAAGCCTGGACACCATCCTGGGCCAGGCTATCATCAGAATGAGATCACTTACGGGACTTCATTTTTCTGTAAGCATCATGGGTCCCCAGTAAGACAATCTCTGTCTTTGTCTAGTCAGGCTGCTATAACAGAACACCACAAACCGGGCAGCCTATAAACAACAGAAATGAATTTCTCACAGTCCTGGGGGCTGGGAAGTCCAAAGTCAAGGTGCTGACAGATTTGGTGTCTGGCGAGGGCCTGCTTCCTGGTTCATAGATTGTGCCTTCCTGCTGTGTCTTCACGTGGCAGAAGGGGTGAGAGAGCTCTCTGGGGTCTCTTTTATAAGGGCCCTAAACCCATTCACGAGGTCTCCCTATCAATCATGACCTAATTACCTTCCAAAGGCCCCACCTCCCAATACCATCACTTTGGGGGCCAGGATTTTAACATATGAATTTGGAGGGGATACAAACATTCAAACCACAGCCCTCTCTCTCCTTAATTTCCCTGTCCCACACTTTTGTGTTCCTTCTCTCTCCAGCTCTCTTCTGCCGCACCCTCGGTCATTCTTCTTTGAGTCAAGTACCTTGGCCCCAGCCTAACAGCATGCCCAGTGTGGGTTGGGCAGTGTCTTTCTGAGTCACTGCCTTGCCTATGGTGCTCAAGGAGAGCTGGAGCGGAGTGCAAAGCACAGCACACCCGTCTCAGAGAAGTCTGGTGGTTCTCGGCCTTCTTTTCCTACCATGATATGCCTGATGGAAACTGTCCACACACAGGTCACTGCCCCATCCATGGCAGTTGTCTGCTTCCCACTGCTTAGACCATGTAGGATTCCAGCCATGGTTGATGTGCAATTGTCTGCCAGCTAGCTCTACCAATGGCCCTTTCTTTCTCACGGACCCAGGGGACATCATGATAGGGACCACAAGCAGAATAGGACAAACACAAATAAACAACATGGAAGTATAGCAAACCAAAATAAGTGGACATACAAGGGCTGTCCGGAAAGTATTCAGCCATTGTCACTATACCAAGAAGAGTTATGTGGCTGGATACTTTCCGGACAGCCCTCATATATTCATTATACACAAGAGCAACTTTAAATAAATATTGGCAATTATGGTCCTACAAGAAGAAACTGAGCAGTAGGGGAAGAGTGGGTAGCAATAGGAGAAGCCCACTTAAGAAAACTCCAAATGAGAAGAAATAAGAAAACTCATCTATGTAACATCAAAGAAAAAATTATTCTGACACTTGTTAAAGACAGTAAGAAGGACTGTATCCACAAAGGGACTACTGTGATGAGGTTTTATGGTAGGGGAGAGAGGAAAAGTGGGAATTTATAGCCCAGGAGCAGGGTGGGGGTCAGAGGATATAAAATTGCTAGGAGGAAACATTAGGCGTGGGGGACTGTTGCTGAAGGCAGGCCATGGTGGCAGATGTCACCTAGGAGAAGGGGGAGGACGAGGAGCCTGATGAGACATCAAGGTGGCCGATACCAAGGCTGGAGACTTCTGGCTAAACTGACCAGTAGGATTCTTGCTTTTGAGGGCAGGGCCAAGGACAGGAGAGAAACCTGACAACTGTTTGGTTAAGGAGAGAGTCTTTGTCGATAATCACCCTTTTTCACCCAGAGAATTTCTTTCTGAAATTCTTCTCTGCTCCAATATTGCAAAGCTTTGCTGTTTGTCTGATGGTAAAGCAGGAGGTATTGCTTTGTTTTGAGATAAGAATAGGAAGAAATAAAAATGTTATGCAGGAAGCATTTCTATCATCTCTGAATGCATTTTAGGTGGACACCCCCCTATACACACACACACACACACACACACACACACACACACACTTTTCCTATCACATGTTCCTGAAGCTGACATTAGGAACTCAGCACTTACAGCCAAGGGGTTAATAGCACCATTCCAGGGCAGTCCTCAAGACAGCACACTTAATCAGTCAACTATTCTTCCTGCTTCTACCACAGGAACTGATGGTATTACACACATGTTTCAACTTACTCTATGCTGCGCCAGCTCTTGCAAATGCATCACAATAAACGGGTTTTGTATGAAAATATTTGAAACTATTTAAAGTAACTGCAAACATATGCATACTTGTTTTGTTACATTTTCTCCAATTGTTACCAGGGGCCATGTCTGTCTCTTTTTTCTCCATTGTTTTTCTCTTTCAGTTATGCATTAGAGATGCATTTTTATGGCATTTTGATCTCTTCTTCACCTCAAAGCTATCAGAATTGTATTGAGCAGAGTGCAGTGAGCATAGCAGTGTTTCTCAAAATATGATCTGTGGAATGGTCTTTGATAAACTTATTACTTTTGCAGGTAGAATGCCATTTTAATGAAAACCTTCCAAAATTTGATTTAGAATAATGAGGCAATTTCCCTAACCCCTGTGTTTGCATAGGCTAACATAGATTTCCTCATGTGGATCCTATAAATTATATTTTAGTGTTAAACACATATTAAATAGATTCACTTACAGGGCATATCTATTTAAAGATTTATTTATTTAACAGTAACAAAAAATTGTCTTTTCTTAACACAGAATCTGTGCCTAGCTACATATTTCAAAGATGATAGTTTAGAACTTTTTAAAAAAGTATCTGCAGCGGCATTTATCTATACATTCTGTTGCTTGTTAGTAAAGGCTGTTATGCTTTTTACTTTGTTGATGTCTTTATCATCAATATTTCATGTCTTAGAAAATGAACTAATTCCCCTCTTTCACTTTCCCTTTAGTTTATCCTACCTACCTAGTATGGTGCTATCACTGTTCAGGTAGTGAATTTTTCCAACTTGGTCATCTCGAATCAGATCCCACATTTATTTGTGTTTGTCCCTTAGGTCCTGGGAAAAGTAGTGTGTCCTTTGGGTTCTCTGGGAGGCAGGCACCGAAGAGAAAGAGGGCAAACAAAGGGTTTATTGGGAAAAAGCATCCATGAAGGCAATGAAAGGAAAGGAGGCAGGACTGGGCAGGGGAAGCCCACAGATGGTGATGCAGACCTGATAAACTTCCTCTCTGCCCAACAGGAAGCAAAGCTTGCCTGTTAGAGGAGACAGTTCCATTTTGGATGGAAATGGCGAGGTCCCTGCACCACCATTTTGCTCTGTCATCGGCTGCGGGCCTTCCCCAAGAAGAGCAGGACCTCAGGGAAGAGGCTGTGGTAGATCCTCAAGGAGCTGACCACTAATCACACTCCTCACAGCTGGCAGCAACTCCTTTTTGAAAGGGGATGGACCAGTACATCTCTGTATCTGCCACAGATGGGATTCTATTTTACTTTAAACAAATGACAAATAATCAAACGCAGCATGTAGAAAGGAAAGGGAAATTTTAAGACTAATAGAATTAAATATTGCATCAGAATACATAAACATATCCATCGCAATCTTATTATTTAGTTTTCTAATACCACACACAAACTTACACATCTGTACACCTGGCTTGTTAATATTTGCAATCCTATTTTGTTCACATAAACATTTGAAAATATACAATCCTGGAAATCCAATGGAGAAGCCATCGATTGACCCAAAATGCACGGAGAGGAAAAACACAAGTTCTTTATACACAAATATCTGTTTCATTTGCAAAAGAAAACTTAATTTCATGTAGATATATTATAATATATTAAAATGACACGTTGGTATTGGAAAGACATGCAAATACCCAACATCTATTATTTCACATATACAGAGTTTTGGGAAGTGATTTTTTGGGGTCCAGTTTATCTTGAATAGTTTTATACAAATTACATATTTATTTTTAAGGATTCACCTAATCAATAAAGTATTGGATATATAAATCTTAAGGAAACTTTTCAAAATTATTTGGAATTATTCAAAATTCTTTAATAATTTGTACTGGTGTCTTATATTTATGTTTTCTTGGAAGTGCTGTGGAAATTGGTGAGCATTAATTATCCATGGACACCAGCCATTAGAGAACACTTATCATAGTTAATGTTTAACATCTGCATTAATACTACATGTGCCTATTAATTAAGCCCCTTTGTGTGGAATGTTTATGGTGCATGACATTCTAATATTTTCCTCAAGATAATACAAAAGTTAATGAGAACTGCACATGTGCATCAAGAAGAGAATAGAGCCTTTGTCCTAATCTTATTAACTTTCTCCAGATGTGATAATATTGTCCTGTCTCCAAATGGCTTTTTTTATTATCACTTTAAACTAATAAGATTTAAAATTAGAAAACAAAGTAACACAAGCAAAGAACTTCCTGAACTTGCATTTATTTTTTATTTTCCTTAATAATCTTAAATTTCCTGCGGGTAAAAGAATGTGATTGCAGAGTCAATACAGAGCTGATTATAGATCTAGGGACATTTTTCTCACACATAAACCTGAGTTAAAAAGCTCAGAGTATTTTCAAGTCCAGAAGAGAACAGATTCTACTGAGTATTACCTAACCCATTTTAAAACATTATCTGCTGAGTGTCAACTATTTGCCTGTAATATGCTAAACGTTTGCATATATATCTCACTTAATCATTTATTCATTCGATACATATTTATTAGGCTCCTTCTGTAAGAGGGAAAAGGAACACAATAGTGAAAAAAGCAAGCATATTTACTTTCTTTGTGGATCTTTCAATCTGTTGAAGAAACTCATATAAAATAATTCCATCAGTCATCTATTGCTGTGTAATAAACTACCCCAAAATTCTGTGGCATTCAACAAAGAGTATTTATTATTGCACTTGCTGGTCTGCAGATCAGCTGGGCAGCTCAACTCCATATGTCTCTCATTCTTGTAGGACGAGCAAATGGCCAAGCACATGTTCTTCTCGAGGCAATGGCAGAGATGTAAGAGAAGCCATCCCCCTCCACGAACACACTTGAAGCCTTTGCTCACGTCATAACCACTAATGTCCCATTGACCTAATAAAGTCACATGGCTAAGCCCAAAGCTAATGAGATGGCAAGTATATGTTGCCCACAGTGAGACAGCAAGGGGAATAAATACTTTCCGAATAATAATCTAAACTATCAGAAATAATGATATAATTTAAAACCCTGGCAGTAAAATGACAGAAGTGTGAGTGTACTTGGTCAGGATCTTATAGGAGGGCTGGATCCCATGCAGGGGTCAGAAGGACTTCCCTGAAGATGAGAGAGAGGAGCTATGAGCTGGACAGGCCAAAAATAACCAGGCGAAGAAGAGGGTGAGGAATCACCCACGCAGAGGAACAGTGGGCAGCCTGGCAATTTCAACGGGCGGGAAGGGGGCCTGGGAGTGTTGCTCAGAGAATGAGGAGGAAGGCTGAAGGACACAGAGCCAGAGAGGTGGGTAAAGTGAGATCTTGCAAGGCCTTGCAGACTGTGTCCAGATTTCACCTTTACCCTGAGACCAGGGGGAACACTGGAGGTTTTAAACAGGTGGGACACATGATCAAATTCCATTTGGGAAATTACTCTAGCTGCAATGAAGGAAATAGCTGGGAGTGGACGTAAATGAAAGTCATTCACAGATAGATGACAATGAACGTCATTGGCATAGATGGGTCTGCTGCCTGCTTTTGTTGTAAACAAAGTTTTATTGGAACACAGCCACGCAATTCACGCACAGATTGTCTGTGGCTGCTTTTTTGCTACAAGGCAGAGTTGAGCAGTTGTGACAAAGACCTTATGGCTCACAAAGACTGAAATTTTTACTATCTGGCCCTTTACAGGAAAAGCTTCCCTGCCTGCATACATGAGATAGCTTTAAGAAGAGATTACAGAGGGATCGGACGGAGGCCCTAGGATACAGCCTGACAGATAAGAGAAGGGTGAGACAGCAGAAGAAATTGAGAACCCTGATCTGCCAACAGGAGTTTTTAGCCCCTTTTTATAGATTTAGAAATAGGCTCAGAGAGCATGGAGACTGCAACATATAGCTACAAGGTCCTTCCCTGCCTATATGAGCATCCCTTTCCAAGGTGACGTTAGTGCTTCTCCCACCAAGAGGTGGAGAATACTTCTTCCAGTTCTTGGTTCTAGGTGGTCCTGGTGTTAGGCTCTTACCAATACAATGTGGCAGAAGACACTACAGGAGGTCCAGGTCTCATCTTTAAGAGGACTTACAGTTTCCATTTTCACTCTTTTGTCCTGAGACTGTCACATAAGGAGGTCCAACTTAGCATCTTTGAAGATGAGCATTCATACGAGAAAGAGGTCCAGCCAACAGCCAGCAACAACCACCAAACATGTGCATGAGGCCATCTAGGACTACCCAGATCCCAGCAAGCAGCCACCTGACTGTTATCACCTGAGTGAGCCCAAGCAAGCCCAGCAGGAGGGCCACCCAACTAGGTGCAGTCCAGATTACCGACTCCAAATCATGGACTAATAAATAGATTTTGTTTAAAGACCCTATGCTTTGAGGTAGTTTGTAACACAGCAAGAGATAACTGAAACAGAGACATTAAGTGACTTTCCTAAGATCACATGAACGTACAGCTATTACATAGCAAAGCTGGGATTCAAACTCGATCTTAGGACTCCAAGTTCCTAACATTGTCTCTGTTCATGTCTAAACATGGCAAATAACAGTAAAACTCCTACGATATCATGTTAATCTGTCTTCCCATGGTCTGTCTTAATGTATTGACTTGGTTGATTCCAGAGTTGAATAATTTGTTGTTATTTGAAGGGGACTGAGAATGCCCTCTTCTCTAAAATAGAACATATAGAATATAGAAATATTATGCCAACTTACCAAATGTCTGAAAATCCAAATACATGCATCTTCATTAGTTTGTTTTCTCTTCTTTCTTTCTCTTTTTTTTTTTTTGCCCCAATCTAACTCCATAAAAAATTTTATTCAGTCCCTTATCATCCCAGAGTCATTGTTTTAGTTTACTAAATTGTCCTGGTCAGATTGCAAATAATATTCCTGAGAAGAGAGTTATCAGTCATTAACTCCTCAGTACATAAGTTTGTCTATGAGTGGTTTCCTACAAAGTGAGGCACAGAATAACTGTGCCCCAAATAAAATAATTAAGGCCAGAGATAATCACTGCCTGAACACAGTTTGAAAGAGAGAGAGAGAGAGAGAGAGAGAGAGAGAGTGAGAGAGAGAGAGATACCCCACTGGGTAGGGGCACCCAGAAGGTAATACGGAGTCACTGGGCAATTGAAGGTTAAAAATTCAAAGAGCGGAAAGAAGGGAAGACAGGAGACCTGGAAGGGCTGAAATCTTCCAGCTAAGTCCAAGGGGAAGCTATTTAATCCTGAGCAGGGAAAAAAAAAGTGAATAAGAGTTAAGAAAAAAAAATGAGGAACGGCTCATCCAGCTTGCTAGGATCCAGGTTCTTGCAAAGAGTCATTTTTGGTGCAAATGGTGAAGAAGGTGAATTTGGCCCTCACTATACTACATTCATCCCCTAACCCCTTGGCCTTCTCCGCACCTCTGCTCACAAACACCACTTCTGTTCCTGGAACTCTCCTACCCACTTTTTTCTGTACTTTAAGAAAACCCTCTGTTAGGAAAGCAGCTCTTGATTATTTGCATGCTAATGAGTTTAAATGAACATGTCTATTTGCTCCACATAAATTGTATCTGAGGTCTTCTAATTATGGGGGAAACGACACTGTGTTCAAGGAACTTTCAGGAGCAGTGTGCATATGGGGAAACCTCCTTTTAGAGCTAGAGAAGGCTTTGTGCTATGTCCACACCAGGTGTGGCTTAGATACACACATTCACCGCATGTAGGAATAAAGGCCTCAGTGAAGGAAGGAACCGGTAAATGAGGGTAATATGACAGGCTGGTGGTTTGGTAGGATTGTCCTGACTCTGTATTCAGGTGAAGACAAATTTGGAGGAAAGCCACTTGGGCAAGGGAGCAAAAATAGTTATATGCTTGGTAACAAATGAGAGAGATGGTTAGGAACAGACTGGGAGATTCTGAGAAAAAGAGCACCAGGTCTACAGATGTAGGCATAAACGAAGCACAGAGAAAAGAGATGGCGCAAAAAATGACTTAAGAAATACCAGATGGAAGGATGATCTCATACGAAGGATGGAGAGCATGATTCAAAGAGAGACTGAGTTGCACCCACCAGAATAGCTAAAATCAAAAGACTAACCACACCAAATGTTGGCAAGGACAGGGAGCAAATGTAACTCTCTTACATCACTGATGACAGTGTCAAATGGCACCACCACTTTTAAAGAGCTATTTGGCACTTTCTTTACGGCTAAATTTTCATCTACCCTATGAACCAGTAATTCCTCTCCTAGGTATTTACTCAAGAGAAATGAAAACATATGTTCTCAAAAAGACTTACATAAAATGTTTATGGCAATCTTATTCATAATAGCCCAAAACTGGAAACAGCCCAAATGTCCATCAACAGGAGAATGGATAAACAAATTGTGGTACATTTGTACTATAAAATAATCCTCAATATTAAAAAAAAGAATTAACTATTAATACATGCAACAACACTGATAAATATAAAAAATATTGTTAAGCCAAGTATTGAAAAATGACAGCCCACAGGCCAAGTCTAATCCACCATCAACTTTTGTAAATAAAATGTTATTGGAACCCAGCCACACTCATTCATTTCCACATTGTCTATGGCTGCTTTGGTGCTACAACAGCAGAGTTGAGTAGCTGAGATAGAGATAAAAGAGATTGCAAAGCCAAAAATATTTAGTATTGGATTCTTTACAGAAAAAGTTTGCCAATCTCTTCAAGAGGAGAAAGAAGCCAAGCTCAAAAGAGTATATACTATATGATTCCATTTATGTGAAATACAAGAACAGATCCAAACTGATCTATGATGATTACAGAATGTATTAGTCAATGTTCCCCAGAGAAACAGAACCAATAGGATATATATATAAAAATAGATATAGGAGATTTATTATGGGAATTGGCTCACATGATTACGGAGGCTGAGAAGTCCCATGACCTGCCATCTGCAAGCTGGAGAACCGGGAAAGCTGGTGACATCATTTAGTCCAAGACCTAAGACCTAAGAATGAAGGCGCAGAGGGACTGGTGTAGGTCCCAGAGTCGAAAAGCCCAAGAACCAGGAGCAACAATATCCAAGGGCAGGAAAAATGGAGTTCCAGCTCAAAGACAGAGAAAGAATACACACTTCTTCTGCCTTTTTGTTGTATCTGGGCCCTCAGTCGATTGAATGCTGCCTGCCTCCATGTTGGTAAGCGTGGATCTTCCTTGTTCAGTCTACTGATTGAAACACTAATGATCTCTTCCCGAAACCACCACAGACACACCCAGAAATAATGTTTTACCAGCTCTCTGGGCATCTTGTAACCTAGTTTAGTTGACACATCAAATTAACCGTCACAGGCAGAGAGGGAAAATTGACTGGGCTCAAAAAAACTTTTTGAAGTGATAAAAATGTTCGCTATCTTGTTTGGGGTGGTGGTAATACATCTGCGTACAATCGGAAACCTCATCAAACTAAACTCCTATGACATGGGAAATTCATGAATAAAGGAAAAATTTCTAAATAAACCACTTAGCCTTATCTTAGGGAAAAGAATTATAGGAGAATAATTTGTTTAATTCTAAGAAAATAAATTTGAAAATCTGGGGGGAAAATGGTTAATAAATTAATAAATAATATCCACTCCCCCCAAAAAGAACCCTGAAATAGTAAGAAAAGCATCTGATACAAAATCAGAGTATCTAGGAGTCCTGATTTACAAAGCCAGAGCTTTTGCTAATTTGATAAATGCCCTTTGTCAAGGCACTGACCTTCTCGGGGCTTCAAGCTGTAGGTGTCGGATAAGGCAGGCACGGATGTCGTTCCCTGCTCTATCACTCCCTGTTCTGTGGTTCACACCACCAAGATCAGACAGTCCTATCCTGAAACATTGGTTCAGACTCCCCAGCACGATCTTTGCCTTAAATATCCAGGTAATTATGGCAGCTCTTCCCTTTAATTATAGCCCTTGGTGACAGAGAAGAATCTAGGAAGGGTCTCAGACAGGATTATTTCAGGCAAAATAAGGTTTGCTCAACTGGAATTGATGAAAACAAATACTGTCTTTTTACACCATTACCATAAACAGTTTAAGAGAATATACTATTTCCACCTCCTTTCCTTGACACAAAACCATAGAAAGGAGGTGAGTTCTACTCATTGTAATTTTGAGGTGTAAAAGCAAGTGTGGGCCATTCAAATGGAGTAGTTTAGAACAAAGGCATTGCAAAAATAATCCATGCTAGCAACATGCCATTATTTTCAACCCCCCTGAACTACTCCACCAAAAAAAAAAAAAAAAAAAAAAAAAACAATACCATGGGACCATACCTGGAGTAGCTGGCATTAATGTATAGAACTTTCCCTGGTTTATTGACTTCATAAATCAATTTAAATCATGCTGCACCTTGTTTTTTTTAGAGAAGAGCTATAATACAAACCCCTGTGATCAGTTTTATAGAATTCAGAATCAATTTCATATAACTGGCTCTATTTTTACCTCACTAGATAGATCATTTCAACAACAGTCAAAATGCCCACACCACAACTCTGCACTGTGCAGTGGCAGAAAGCTACCACATTCACTCTCTCCCTTCACTCACCCAACAGACATGCCTACAGTGTCTCGATAAGCCATGCAGTGAGCTAGACATAGCCCTGCCATCCGGTAAGTCATACTCTAGTGAGATGACTTATTGATAGCATCATGTAGCGTGATAACTGACTGAGAAAGTATCCTGTGCCTTGTGTTTGCTGCTAGACAGTCCCTGGAACACAATCCAGTTCCCCCTATTCCCATGGCCTATTTCTCACCAGCTGGTAGTCAGGTCTTTGTTTATGAAATCTAAGTTCTCTGCCTACCCCACAGGGAAGATAAGAGGCATTTCTGTGTTTTTGAGCTTTAAAACACACAGACACACACACACACACATACACATGCACACACATTATCAGATATCTGGGAAGTCTAGACCAGGGTTTAAAAAATCTCAGATTTATAAAAGCCAAAAAGATAATGTCACTGAGTAAAGAGAGCCTGGTATAAGATGACAAATAACAATTGATCTTGGCCTCAGAGATGAGGCCACAGCAGAGCAAGGTGGGGAGTGTGTAGACGTGGAGAGCCAATGCCAGCCATTTGCTCAGGACAAGCTGGCTATTGCCAGGAAAAATAAAGATCCCACCATGCCAGATTTGCTGAATTCTCAGTAACACCTGGACATGTTCAAATAAAATCTTCATTTGTAACTGATAGCAATTAATTCACATTCTAAACACAGGATGCTACTGTGTACACCAAGGAAAAGCATTAAGAGGCCATGAGGCTGCATAGGGCTCACAGGGCTACTTTTCCATCCCTGGTCTAGGCGCATTGAGGGAAGTACTTATACAAGACAGGGAGAGTGGAGATAGGAGTGGCCAAATGCCCTGAGGATGGTCAGGTCCCCTGCAAAACGGAAGGAGAATGGAAGGGTGTCATTTAGTGAAATAGTGAACAAGAGTCTGCTCTGGGCAGTGTACCTGAGGTTCAGGCTCTTGGATGGGGGCAGGTATATGGCCGACTGAAAAAGTAGCACCAGGTGCTGTGTCTTGGGAAACTCAGCAGAGGTTGCTGTGGTTGAGCATGGCATGGAAGAGATGCAGTTGTTGGCAGAGCCACCTGCCTTTGAACAGACCCATGGGCTTGATTGAGTCGCCACCACAGACAAAGCCACCCCTGAAGAATAACCAAGAATTCCTCACTTACCCCCAGTTTCTCATGGAATCTAAAAAAACAAAAAGGGAGTTCCCTCCACCCCATCTGCCACCCAAAATACCAGTTAATGACTTCTCACGAACCCCCAGGAGGGGAGAATCAAGCCAGATTCAATTTGATATAGAAAACTAAAGAAATCAGCATCTTTTGTACCCAAATGATCATTAAACAAATAATACAATTATGCATAAGCAATTGGCTAAAATACAATGGGTTAAAGAAGTGATTCTTGGCCGGGCGCGGTGGCTCACGCCTGTAATCATAGCACTCTGGGAGGCCGAGGCGGGCGGATTGTTTGAGCTCAGGAGTTCGAGACCAGTCTGAGCAAGAGCGAGACCCCGTCTCTACCAAAAATAGAAAGAAATTAATTGGACAGTTAAAAATATATTAAAAAAAAAAAAAAATTAGCCGGGCATGGTGGCGCATGCCTATAGTTCCAGCTACTTGGGAGGCTGAGGAAGTAGGATTGCTTGTGTTCCTGGAGTTTGAGGTTGCTGTGAGCTAGGCTGATGCCATGGCACTCACTCTAGCCAGGGCAACAAAGTTAGACTCTGTCTCAAAAAAAAAAAAAAAAAAGAAGTGATTCTTCCTGCCTGGATGGGTCAAGAGAGGCTTCTCATTTCAACTCGGACCCCAGAGCCCTCCTCTGAGGTGCTCCAGATGG
>CAUYSK010076821.1:0-12582 GCA_963575035.1 Avahi laniger
AAGGTTGTACTAATCCATATACCTACCAACAGTGTGAACGTTTCCTTTTCACTGTATCCCAGCCAACATCTAGTTTTGTTTTTTTGGTGGTGTTTTTTTTTTTTTTTTTGCTTTTTAGTAATGGTCATTTTGACCAGGGTAAGCTGGTATCTCATTGTGGTTTTAATTTGCATTTCCCTGATAATTAGTGAAGTTGAGCATCTTTTCATATGTGTGTTGGACATTTGTATCTTTTCCTTTGAAAAATATTCATGTCTTTTGCCCAATTTTTATTGAGGTTGTTTGGTTTTTTTTCTTCCTGTATTGTTTGAGTTCCTTGTAGATTCTGGGTATTAGTCCTTTGTCAGACATGCAGTTTGAAAATATTTTCTTCCATTCTGTAGGTTGTCTATTCACTGTGTTGATTATTTCTTTTGCTATGGAGAAGCTTTTTAGTTTAATTAAGTCCCATTTGTTTGTTTTTGTTTTTGCTGCATTTGCTTTTGGGGCCTTAGATAAACTCATTGCCTAGTTCAATGTCAAGAATAACTTTTTTCTATAATTTTTATGGTTTCATGCTTTACATTTAAGGCTTTAATCCAACTTGAGTTAATTTTTGAATATGGTGAGAGACAGGGATGCAGTTTCAGTCTTCTGCATATGGACATCCAATTTTCCCAGCAATATTTATTGAACAAGTTTCCTTTCCCAAGTGTATTTTGTCTGCTTTGTTGAAGATCATTTGGTTGTAGCTACACGGTTTTATTTCTGGGTTATCTATTCCGTTCAATTTGTTTATGTGTCTACTTTTATACCAGTACCATGCTGTTTTGGTTACTATAGTCTTATAGTACAATTTGGAGTTGGATAATGTGATGCCTCCAGATTTATTCCTTTTGCTTAGGATTGCTTTGGCTATTTGGGCTATTTTTGGTTCCATATGAAATTTAGGATTGTTTTTCTAATTCTGTGAAAAAATGGCATTGGTATTTTGATAGGAATTGCATTGAATCTGTAGATTACTTTGGATAGTATGATCATTTTAACAATATTGATTCTTCCAATCTATGAACACGAGATGTTTTTCCATTTGTTTGTGTCATCTATGATTTCTTTCGTCAGTGTTTTATAGGTTTTTTTTGTAGAGATCTTTCACCTCCTTGGATAAGGATGTTCCTAGGTATTTTATTTTCTTTGTATCTACTGCAAATGCTATTGAGTCCTTGATTTGATTCTCAGCTTGGCTGTTATTGGTGTATAGAAATGTTACTGATTTGTGTATGCTGATTTTGTAACCTGAGACTTTACTGAATTCATTTATTAAATCTAGAAGTCTTTTGAAGGAGTCTTTAGGGTTTTCTAGGTATAAGATCATATCATAAGCAAACAGAGATAATTTGACCTCTTCTTTTCCAGTTCAGATGCCCTTTCTTTCTTTCTCTTGCCTGATTGCTCTGGCTAGGTCTTCCGGTACTATGATGAAGAGAAGTGATGAAAATGGGCACCCTTGTGTTGTTGCAGTTCCTAGGGAGAATGCTTTCAAATTTTCGCCATTCAGTATTATGTTGGCTATGGGTTTCTCATATATGACTTTATTATTTTGAGGTACGTTTCTTCTATGCCTAGTTTGTTGGGGGGTTTCATCATGAAAAGATACCAGATTTTATTGAATGCTTTTTTCTGCATCTATTGAGATGATCGTAGGGTTTTTGTTTTTAATTCTGTTTATGTGGTGAATCACATTTATTGACTTGTGTATGCTGAACCATAATTACATCCCTGGGATAAAACCCACTTGATCATGGTGAATTATCTTTTTGATGTAATGCTGAATTCAGTTTGCCAGTATTTTGTCAAGGATTTTTATATCTCTGTTCATCAGGGATATTGGTCTGTGATTTTCTTTTTTGTTGTGTCCTTTTCCAGCTTTGTTATCAGGTGATACTGGCATCATAGAAGGAGTTAGAAAGGATTCCCTCTTAGATTTGGGGGAATTTTTTAGTAGCATTGGTACCGGTCCTTCTCTGTATGTCTGATAGAATTCAGCCATGAATCTGTCTTATCCTGAGCTATTTTTTTGTTGGGAGATTTTTTTTATTACTGATTCAATATCACTACTCTTTATTGGTCTGCTCAAGATTTCTATTTCTTCCTGATTCAAGTTGGGGGTGTTGTATATTTCTGGGAATTTGTCAATTTACTCCAGATTTTCTGTTTGTGTGCATAGAGGTGTTCATAGCGGTATCAGATGATGTTTTGTATTTCTGTGGAATTAGTCGTAATGTCTCTCTTTTCATTTCTGATTAAGCTTATTTGAATCCTCATCTCTTTTCTTGTTTAATCTGGCTAGGGGTCTATCAATTTTGTTTATCTTTTCAAAGAACCAACTTTCATTTCATCAATCTTTTGTATTTTTTGTTTCAATTTCATTTAATTCTGCTTTGATCTTTGTTATTTCTTGTCTTCTGATGGCTTTGGATTTGAATTGTTCCTGTTTTTTAGTTCTTTGATGTGTGACTTTAGACCATTAATTTGTGATCTTTCTGTCTTTTTGATGTAGGCATTTAGTTCTATGAACTTCTCTCTTAGTACTGCTTTTTCCATATCCCAGAGATTTTGATCGCTTGTGTCACTATTATTATTAATTTCAAAAAAATTTTAAGTTCCATCCTGATTTCATCATTTACCTAAAGATCATTCAGCAGCAGGTTGGTTAATTTTCACATATTTGTATAGTTTTGAGCATTGCTCTTGGAACTTATTTCTAGTTTTATTCCACTGTGGTCTGAGAAAATACTTGGTATGACTTCAATTTTTTAAAATTTATTGAGACTTGTTTGGTGGCCTAACATATGGTCTCTCTTGGAAAATGTTCCATGTGTTGATGAGAACAATATATATTCTGCAGTTTTGGAGTAGAATGTTCTATAAATGTCTGTTAGGTACATTAGTGTTTCTTTATTGATTTTCTGCCTTCATGAGTTGTCTAGTCCTGTCAGTGGAGTGTTGATGTCCCCGAATATTATTGTTTTCTTATTTATTTCTTTTCATAGGCCTAGTAGTATTTGTTTTATGAATCTAGGTGCTCTGGTGTTAGGTACATATATATTTGAGCTTGTTATAGCTTATTGTTGAATTGATTCTTTTATTGTTACATAATGACTTTCTTTGTTTTTCTAAAACTATTGTTGATTTAAAGTTTGTTTTATCTAATAAAAGAATATCTATTCCTTCTTGTTTTTGGTTTTCATTTGCATGGAATATTTTTTTCCACCCCTCTATCTTGAGTCTATGAGGATTTTTATGAATTAAGTGGGTTCCTTGAAGCAGATATTTGGGTTGTGTGTGTTTTCTTTTTATCCATTTCATCAATATATATCTTTTAAGTGGGACATTTTGGCCGTTTACATTCAAAGTTAATACTGATATGTAAGCTACTGTTCCAGTTATCACGTTAATTGTAATCTAGATGCTTTGTATTCTCCATTGTGTTACTATTTTTTAAGAGCCATGAGTTTTTTTAATTTTGAGTGCTTTTATACTGCTATTTACCTTTTGTTTGGATGTTTAGGAGGCTTTTGAACATTTTTTATAGGACCAATATAGCAGTGAAAAATTCCCTTAGCATTTACTTATCTGTGAAAGACTTTATTTCTTCTTCATTTATGAAACTTAGTTTTGTAGGATACAACATTTTTGGCTGCCAGTTATTCTGCTTAATAAGATAAAATATAGGATTCCAATTCCTTCTGGCTTGTAAAGTTTCTGCTGAGAAGTCTGCTGTTAATCTTATGGGTTTTCTTTTATAAGTTCTTTGATGATTTTGTCTCACCGCTCATACGATTTTCTCCTTCACTTTGACTTTGGCTAGTCTGATCACTATATGTCTTGATCATGTCCTTTTCATAATGAGTATTTCAGATCTTCCTTGAGCTTGTATCTGGATGTCTAAATCTCTAGCAAGACTAGGGAAATTTTCTTCTCTTATTCCCTCAGATAGGTTTTCAAAACATTTTGCTTTTTCTTCTTCTCCTTCAGGGATACCTATGATTCTTAGCTTTGGGTGTTTTATATAATCCCATATTTCTCAAAGACTTTGATCATTTCTTTTAATTATTTTTTCTTTATTTTTGTCTGACTGGATTAATTTAAAAGAATTGTCTTCAAGGTCTGAAGTTCTTTCTTCTTCTTGATCTAGTCTACTGTTAAAATGTTTCTCTGTGTTTTATATTTCTCCAAATGAATTTTTCACTTACAGAAGTTCTGTTTGTTTGTTTGTTTTTAATTTATTTATTTTTATTTCAGCATATTATGTGGGTACAAATGTTTAGGCTACATATATTGCCTTTGTCTCACCTGAGTCAGGGCTTCAAGTGTGTCCATCCTCCAGATGGTGGGCACCACACCCATTAGGTGTGAATATACACATCCCCCTAAGTCCCTCCTTGTTTGGTTTTTTTATATTGTGTTCATTTTCAAGTTGATCCCTTGTTTTTATTATTGGGTCATGTTATATTGTTACATGTTAAAATGTTATCTCATTTAATCATTTGAAGCATGTTTTTCCATAATCTCTTTTAGATTGTATTATTTGAGTTCTTGGAAAGTGGCTTTGAGCCCAATTCTGTTTGTGGCTTCTACTATGATAGAGAAATGGTGTAGCTACAATCATAGAGATTATGGTAGATCATCATCTCTTGTGATTTAGTAATTATTCATTGTGAACCATTTAATGTTACCCATCCTTCATGAAATTCCCTAACATTCTAGATTCTTTAAATGTCCATACAAAATGGTTCTGCCTCTTTTTCTGCTGGAGAATAACTGGAGTTTCACTGGTCTTAGACCATATTTTGCATTAATTTCTCCACTTTGGGTCCTACACTCCATGAAGAGTGTAGAGAAACTATATTTAGCTTTTCTAACAATTGTTTAGCATAGACTTGTGGTTTTGACTGCTCAAGAAAAACAATTTTACTCAGAAACTCAGGTAGATAGGAAATTTTCCTGGGATGGGAGACACAGTGTTAATAGATCCCCTTACATGGAGATAGATGCGGTACTGTCTCCCCGCCTCATGTAGGCCCAAGTCACAGCTCCTGTTCCAAGTTGGTGTGAAAATCCAGCTTTTGAACCCTAAGACCTGGGTCTCATACCCTTCTGTTTGTAGAAATCATGGGATTAACTTTGAGTTTTGATTTCTATAAAAAATTATTTTGTATAATTAACATTTAAGCTCAATTGAGACCATAGATGATTACAGTCTCAGCTAATAGCTGACGCTACATGATACATAAGGATCCAAAGAAGTGTTATTGATAATAAGTGGTGGTTACTTTAAGTTTCTACTTTTATACAGCAAAAATAATCTTGATAACTAAATTACTTTCTGTCATCTCCAAGCTTTCTGTGAAGTCTGGTTAAAGGTTACCAACAAGATGCTCTCATCACTGGAAAGAATTGAGAGAAGGATAGTGTCCTCTTTTCCTACACTTGTAGGCATGTAGTACAGAGGGTGCAGAAAGAGAGACATCCTTAAAATGTGATCCACAGAGGGGTGGCCAGAGGAATGTGCAAAAAGCAGACAGAAGTTCACATCTAGATTGCTGACCAGTATAATCCCTGAAAATTCCTAAAAGTACTTAGAGAGGGGAATCTGGCAAAGACTAGATGTATACCATCGCATGAGCTGGGGACTTGAATTGTAGTGATTGTGCATTAAAAATATGACCTCATAGAGCACAGCGGAGATTGAGACAAAGAAGTACATGTGGAAGGTGGTGCTGGCCCATACAGCCAAACATTAATGGGGCCAAAATCAGTAGAAAAACCAGGACCAAGGGCATTAATTCCAAAAAAATGAGTGTGTGTTTTGCACGTGTGTGTGTACATGCACGTGTATATGTTTAGTTTCTTGAAAGAGAGAATGATCAACACTCACTATTAAAACTGCAGACAGGAGGAATCAGATAAGCTTTAAATATATATATTGGATTTGGCAACTAGATTTATCTACTCCTACATGAATGATTAGGCTAGATGGATAAGATTATTTTCTGTCCTGAAATTATTTGATTCTAATGCTTTCATGTATCGTCTTTTTGATTTATATCATAGGACTCTTCTCTGTGTTATACTTTTCTGTGGCTAAGGGGAAATAAGAGTTTCACTGTCTATTTCCTGAAGACAGTATAGCTCACTTGCTTTTATCTGCTTGATATTCTCAATGCTAATTCAGATAGCATGCTAGTATATGTGTACAATTTCTTCTCACCAGCCCTTGCAAAGTGACTGAGCACATAAGTAAACATATTTTCCCCCCAGTTGAACCTAATTTTTGCATATTAGTGGTAGTGTTTTTTTGAACAAGGAATCTGAGTATGACAGATATTAATATAACTTTTTATCCACAGATCTACTCTATAGTGATGACTAACCCTTATAGAACACTACATGAGACAGTCACTGCTTTAAGTAATTTAAAAACAGGTAATTTAATCCTCAACAAACCATGAGGCAGACACTGTTATTATCCACATTTTATAAATGAGAAAACTAAAAGCCAGAGATTAATTTACACAGCTGAAGTTCAAGTTTCTTGTATGTCAATGTTGTTGCAGATTGGGTTCTCCAGAAAACATATCCAGAGATGATTAGTATGCAGAAAGTTTAATAAGAAGGTCTCTCAGGATAAACACCTGCAGAAGGAAAGAGTAGGGAGCAACGTTGGGCAGAAAGAGAACTTGGACTGAATGCAGATTAACAATAACCTTCATCAACACCATAGGGGTTCTGAAGCTGGAGTGGCCCTTCAGAGTGGTTCCAAGCAGGGGTAGGGAACCAGGACTTCTACACTGACCAGTCATCAGATGAAAACTGCCCTAGGAAGAGTGAACATGACCTTGGACAAGCGGCTCTCTCCAGGCAAGGGCACTTTCCAGAGAAGGGCAGCATCTGCAGCCATTAGGAGAATAAGTTTCTCAGTCCTGAAGAGGGGACTCAGCAGTGCACATAGCATCCATTACGTATGTGTTTATGAATCATTTGAGGACTTCTTAAAGTGCATATTCTGATTCAGTGAGTCTGGGCTAAGGGTAAAATTCTGCATTTCTAGCAGGCTTGCAGGTGATGCCAATACTGCTGGTTTGTGGTAGCAAGGCCCTGGTCATGCAGCTAAAATGCTGCAAAGCCAAGAATAGAACCTAGGCTGTCTGGTTGTGAGTCTGTGGTCTTGTTGCTCTACTCCACTGCCTCTGAAGAAAATTCTCTACTAAATTTTAATTCCAAAGAGCTAACTTTATATACTTTGTCAGACTTACTGGCTTTAAAACGTTTTTAGATTTCCCAACTTACAGCTTTAATGGGCATGGTGTCGCAAACATTTGTTTATGACAAATATTCTTTGTTTAGCCAAACTTTGTCAGACTTCTGAACTTTCTCCTAGGCTCATCTAACTTTGCATTTTCTTATAAAATTACATTATAGCAGGGAACCCTGCTTAGTCAGTTTAGCATAACCTCCCACTCTTGATATCTGATGATCAACAATATCTTATTAGGTTCCTCATCCTCTGTCATCCTTGCAGGTTATACTGTGTGGCCTGTCTTCAGCAAGAATCCTGTTAGGTCAGTTTAGCCAGAATCCCCCTTACCCCAGATGTTTCTTCTTAATAATTTTCCATCCACTGACCTGCATCCTGCTCCTTGGCTATAAATTCCTACTTGGCCATGCTATAATTCGGAGTTGAGCCCAGTACTTCTCCCCCACCATAAAATCCCATTGCAATGGCCCTTATACCTATCACAAAGGTCCTGAATCAAGTCTTCCTTACCGTGCTTTAGCAAGTGTCATTGATGTTTTTTTCTTTAACATTTATTGCTACAGTTTATCACTGTTGGCTTTTTTAGTTTTTCTCTCCATTTCAAATAAGGCCAAAATATTATTTTTTTAAAAACCCAGTCACTTCCACAAAGTGCTGCCAATCCAATTAGCCCAAGCAAATTTTGTATTATCCTACTACTCAGTGTTAAGGAGTTTGCAAAGTTTTAGTGATGTTTTTTTTCATTCAGGAAGTTCTTTTCAGCTAGACTGACAAAAGAAAATTTTGACCTTTAAGCAAGCATATCAAACATAAGCATGATCCTAGCTACTTGGTATTCATAATTTGTGGCACACATAGGCTATTATTATTTTTATCAGAAAATTACCATTTTTTCTATTTAAAGAGTTTATTACATTCTCAGGTATGATTTTATTATGTGTTAGAGCCATTTTTCCCCCAAAGAAGTCTATCTTTAATTTCATAATGAGAACCAGTAAGAGAATTGGATTTGTCATCCAGATTCATTTATACTCAAGTTTTTAGAAGCACTTCTATTCTATGCAGTCAAACCTATACTAAGAATGTTCCAGGTTACAATATCCTATTAATTACATGATGATACTTTTCTTACTATATATGCTCCACAAGCACAGAAGGAAGAAGATAAAGTCCTATGCAGTTTTATAATGTCCACACAAAGGACAAATGTGAGAATCAGTAACATATGTGGGTCAATTCTTACCTTGTTTTAAATTCTTGTAAAAAATCTATAATCAAATTCTTTTACTTTTCATCATTTTAAAACAAGTGTATAAAATATATATTCACATACTTTGCGTGTGTGTGTGTGTGTGTACATGCACACACACACATATCTTTCTGTATGGACATTAGGTAGCAGAGATATGAAAAAGAGAAGTGACCTACTTAAAGACATTTATTGGATTGTAGGAAATACAATATTGGACTGGGCAATACTGGTTGAGAAATCTCTTCTGGCTCAGTCTGTTCCCTAGGCAACAAAAGTCTGTTTTTTTAAAAAAAGATAGCACTTAGAGTTGTTAAGGTTTCAGAGATATTCTTCATTCAGGAGATTCACAATGGAAAATCATTTTTTCAAATACTACAATTAGTAATGGTGCATTTATAAGAATTTGGGTCAGCAGACAGAGTAGCTGTGCTCCTAGAACAATGGTTCTCAAAGTATAGACCCTGGGCCAGTGGCAGCAGTATCAACTGGGAACTTGTCAGAAATGTGAATTCTCTGTCTCCATCCTAAATCTGCTGAGTCAGAAACTGGGGCAGGGGGAACAGAGGAGGGAGGCAGCAATCTGTTTTGCTAACCATCCAAGTAGTTCTGAAGCCCATAAAAGTGAGAACCACTATGGCTGTAAAACACTTTAGGTCTATTTAGAACCATTACTGTTCCAGAATATTTTTCTACACACATATATAGACATACATTTGTGGACACAAAATTTTTAAAATATTAGTTTGAAGGAATTTGTACTAAAACAGCTGTATCAGAAACAAATTCAGTACGCAGGAGGATTGGATTAGAATTGATAGTCTCTAAAGTTCCTTTTAATGCCTTTTCTATGCCTAAACTATAATAGTTGCAAGTCGCATGGGCAACTTCAGCAGTGAAGATATTACCATTGAATTTAATTTCGAGCAATATCTGGAAGAGCAGTCACAGCAAAAGACATCTTTCAGGAGGAAAAAGACTTCTTTATTCTTTAAATAGAGTGGAAAATGACTCCCATTGGACTGTTGGGAGCAGCCTTCTTACTGAGGTGGAGATGTAGTTTGCCATGCTCACACCTCTCTTCTTGCTGCTTAGAGAAAAGATCAGGGAAGTTAAGAGCTATGAACAGGAGAGGAGATACTGTCTTAATTTATTCCTAGTCTTTCTTCCTTTTGCTAATTGATATTATGAAGATAACTATAAATCAGTAACCATTGGTTGAAAAGACTACACCCGCATTTTCAAAACTATAGAAGAGATAATCTAGGGTGTTCATAGCCAACGGAAGACAGAAATTAGAAAGTTCTGGTAATATGCTTACCTAAAGTCTTACAGTTGTCCATCCCAGCTCTAGAAACAATTGAGTATAAGCTAGTAAGTGAAAAAAGAAAAAAAATCTAATTAGATATGGAGACAAAAGCAAATCTGGATTAAGCTTTAATTTATATATTAAAGTTTAATGTAACAAAGGCTATATGTCTTTTTAAAAGCTACTTTTCAATTAACATACTTTACTGTATTAAACAGTAAAATACAAGACCCATATTTAAATATTTTACTTCAATATAGTGTTTTTTAAGTGGTTTTCTAATAATTATGTATTTTTAAATGATAATGAATGGGGAAATTATTGGTGTATTGCTCAGCTATGACATGTAGTCCCCATTTATGTGTTTCTAAAACATGATCTCATTAAATTTTGACAATCCTCTGAGGTTGCACTATTTTATTAATAATCTTCACTTTGTATATGAGAAAATATTGTTAAGAAATTTAGACAAGTTCATCCAGCTAATAAACAATGAAAGCAAGATTTGACCCCTGACTCCAAACTCTGCTCTTAATCTCTGCAATTAATGGCTTCAATCTATTGATCATATCCATGATTTAAGACTGGTGGTTGACCATGCCACCAACATATACATTGTCCCCTTATAGTCTTATATTCTAATTACAAGTCTAGTTCTTTGATAGGGTAAATATATCTTTGTAAAATTGACTCTATGCTTCATATATTCAGAAATCAAGGTGTCAGAAAAAAGAAAAATAAAGGTAAATTATAAAGTTATTTTTATTTTTAAAATTAATTTATTTTTATAATTTATTGATGCAAATTTTGCAGGTTATAAATCATGCATTTCAAATGTATGTTTCAATGATTTTTTAAAATACATTTTCCAAATTTGTTTATCAATTCCAGTAGTCTTGTGACAGAATCTTTGGGGTTTTATAGATATAAGATCATATCATCAGCAAAGAGCAATAATTTGACCTCTTCTGCCCCCATTTGGATGCCATTGATTTCCTTCTCTTGTCTGATTGCTCTGGCTAGGAGTTCCAGCACTATGTTGAATAGAAGTGGTGATAGAGGACAATCTTGTCTGGTTCCAGTTCTAAGTGGGAATGCTTTCAATTTTTCCCTGTTCAGTATGATGTTGGCTGTGGGTCTGTCACATATGGCTTGTATCATTTTTAGGTAAGTACCATCTATGCCTATTTTGTTAAGCATTCTTATCATAAAAGGGTGCTGAATTTTGTTGAATGTATTTTCTGCATCTATTGAAAGGATCATATGGTCTTTGTTTTTGCTTCTATTTATGTGGTGATTTACATTTATAGATTCACATATGTTGAACCATCCCTGCATCTCTGGGATGAAGCCCACTTGGTTGTGATGGATTATTTTCCTGGTAAGCACCTAAATTCGGTTTGCTAGGATTTTGTTGAGAATTGTTGCATCTATATTCATAAGGGATATTGATCTGTAGTTTTCTTTTTTTGTTGCATCCTTTCCTGGTTTTGGTATCAGGATGACTTTGCCTTCATAAAGTGTGTTGAGGAGGATTCCTTCTCCATGTTGTGGAATAATTTCTACAGGATAGGCACCAGTTCTTCTTTGTAGGTCTGGTAAAATTTGGGTGTGAAACCATCTGGTCTGGGACTTTTCTTTTTAGGAAGGTTTTTTATTCTGCTTCAATTTCAGTACTTGATATTGGTTTATTCGGGAATTCTTTTTTTTTTTTTTTTTTTTTTTTTGAGACAGAATCTCACTCTGTTGCCCAGGCTAGAGTGCTGTGGCATCAGCCTAGCTCACAGCAACCTCAAATGCCTGGGCTCAAGCAATCCTACTGCCTCAGCCTCCTGAGTAGCTGGGACTATAGGCATGTACCACCATGCCTGGCTAATTTTTTATATATATATTTTTAGTTGTCCAGATAATTTCTTTCTATTTTTAGTAGAGATGGGGTCTCATTCTTGCTCAGGTTGATCTCCTACTGCTGACTTCAAGCAATCCCGCCTCAGCATCCTGGAGTGCTAGGATTACAAGCATGAGCCACCGTGCCCAGCCAATTTTCTTAATTCATTTTTCCTTTTAGTTTTTCAGATTAAGTACTATACTACTACACACTTCTGGAACAACGTCAATTCTGTGCAGGGAGGATCCACAAGATCAGAATATCCATGGTACATATTTCTGGAGCATCAATTTTGCTGCTAGATTTGGGAGAAACAAATCAAGTGATTTCCAAGGTAAGAAATTAAACTTGAAAACAAGGCTGGAAAATCATCTGCCTTAAATACTCTCAATAATCTGTGCCTGACATGTCAGACTTTCTCTGAGGAAAAAAAAAAAAAGCTCTAAGGATAACATTTTCTATTACTATAAATAGTAAAAATTAGAACTCTTATCAAGTTAACTGACACTCTACCAAGCAAGCATCTGTACTCTTAGCTGCTTGGGAGAATGAGTCAGGAGGATCGCTTGAACCCAGGATTTGCAGGCTGCAGCCAGTATGATTGTACCACTTCACTTCAGCCTGAACAGCAGAGTGAAACCCTGTCTCAAAAAAAAAAAAAGAGGAAAGAAAACCCAAGATTGCCAATTTTCTAAATCATAGAATGATCTTGTTATGATATTATTTGTATTTTGTAGGAGGTTGTTGACCTTTAGGATATAAAAATTTAGGTTTTAAACCAATTTTTAGAAGTTTTCAGCTAGTGGTGTGGATGTACTTTTGTACTCCATTTAATT